>PVJD01009553.1:0-61555 GCA_004026545.1 Mormoops blainvillei
GTAGCATGTCCAAAGACAAGAAGATCATAGAAAACTGTGATGGACAGTGAGGGCTTACTGGCAGAGGTAAGACTGGAGAGATGGATTTTAAAGAATAAATAGGCAGGAAAGGGGAAGACATCTAAAGCAGGAAAAAATGGGAGAAGCAAAACTTGGAAGTAGAAATCTATAGCATATTGATGAGGAAGTGAGTGATAGTGATGAAGAACATGCTGGGAATGTTTTTTGAGCAGATGGATGATATGATTGAAAGAGTGTTTTCTGGAAGAAAAGCCAGGTAGCTATATGCTCCTAGGTACATATGACATGGTGTGGGTAGGCTTCAAAATGGTTGCTATTTCATGCAGGCTGAGGACGTAAATAAATGGTGGGAGTAGAGCAGGGAGGACCTATCTGCCACTGAATCTGTTGCCTCTAAACATCATCTATTGAGAATTTCCTATAAATTGTGTGTGCCTAATCCCTGCAACGAGATTGAAAATTACCTTAGGACAAGGAACCTGGGCTTATATGTAGTATCCTTGACAATGCCCAGCACAGAGTTAGGCATATTAAAAAGCAGGCACAAATCTTTTTTGAGTGAATCATAAAACCTGCTCCAAGTAAGCCTATATTAACATCCAATTCTATTATATCTGATTTTAAATTAGATCTGTGCTCAAATTAAGTATGCAGCTCAGATTTATGCACTATCTGATTGCATATATCTCTCTAACCTGTGATCTTCCATTAGGTCCTTTGAGATAAAGAAGGTCTATTAAAATATTTTGTTAGGAGGTTTTTACTGGAGTTGCTGAAGTGGGAGCTCTCCTGGGAGGTACCCCCACAATCCCTAACTTGACACTAAAATCCCCCCCTCCTTTCTACTTTGTCCCACTCCCCTTGCCCAGGTGCAGTCCGTACTGTTATATGTTCCTGAAGCCAAACAACTTGTGCAAATATAGGGGTCACTTTCTAGCAGGGGCAGTGAGGAAGGCTGGTTGGAGATCCATCATACTAAAATGCCTGTTTTTCACCTCAATATTCCTGGACTTAGCTCTGGGAATGCCATGCTGGAAAGATATAGAAGTGTTTTTAAAGGGCGATCCACCTTCTGTTGCTGGCAACCATCAATTTTCCTAATAATTGATCCTTATGACTTGGTCATTCTTTAGCTGGGATGTAGCTACTTTCAGTGGTTTATTAATTTATTTCATTCACTAAGAGACTGCCAATCAATGCCTCACAGGGATCTTTTACAAAATATTGCCCTTATGGCCTTTAAGAATTAAAATGCCTCAGTGTTTACTTAACTACCAAGAAAGTGGATTAAGTACTAAAGTTGTTCTATTCCACCTTCTGAATTATGGGTCACAGAGTACACTATGCCATAGCCCCCTGAGGGAAGCTTTCTGAAGTCTTATACTTGGGTAAGAATAAGTACCTGAGAACAGGTAAAATATTCTGTTTGGGGGCATATTATGAGAAGGGACCCAAAAGAATTGATTACCTCCTGGAAAATGAAACGTACATTTTCTCTTACACAGGGAGAGATTAATTCTCTACACATCCTCTACTTTTTGGTAGAAAAATGTTATTTTGTGGGCCTTCAAATTTATTTTTCCCAATGGAAATACTCCAAACTACATATGGTCATTATAGTGGGAAATTAGACATAAAAACAGAGAGTATTCTTGGTTCTAAGTACTTAAAGATGACAGTGCAAGGTCATCTCTAAAAAGAGGTTCTACATAACATATATTTCTGGCTTAAATCTAGCATCTTGAGCAAAATATATACTGACTCTGGTCAGAAAAGGAAATAGGTGTTTATTAAATGAGGAAAAAGGGGCTTGAATCTTTACTGAATTATAAGAAAATGTAAGGGGAAGGATGATAGGTGACTCTCATGTTATATTTTAATATAGTTCTTTAATATTTTAATTGTAAGAACATCAGATATTTTTGCAATAGAAAAAGATTTCATAGTCCCCAAAATAACAGGGGAATCAGGGGGGACTAATTAACAATTTTAGTTTTTACAAAGACTATTACTTTCTGCTAGCAAGTTAGACCCTCAGGAGGAATGACTTGTAAAGACAAAGGTCTTTACAAGTATGTATGACTTACCGTTGTATTTACTGATGAGAAAATGGGTTAGATTCACTTAGGTTTCACCTGCTTCTATAAAGATTCAATTTTTATATATTCCATTGGCTAAACCCTATTTTCAAAACAAGTTAGATGACTCCTATTTTATGTTAAGCTGTATAGTGTTCAACTACCACTGGACTAGGATTCAGGGATCTAAATTGTAGGTGTTCCTTACTCTGTAATAAGTAGTGGGGCAAGTTTGTGGAAGTCATTTAACCTCTCTAAATTCCTGCCTTTTGCAAAATCGGGATAATCCTTGCCTCCATCATTGGAGGTATGAAGGAGGTAATTGATATGAAAACACTTTGAATACTGTAATATCCCTGTAATTGCCATCCAAAGTACATCATCTCATTAGCAATATACTTAGTAACAGGGTGTATGTGTTTGCTGGTTAACTAAGTAATCTGCCACTTTTTAAAAGCAGCACTTGTATCCTATAAGTGAAGTCCTTAGAAATATAAACTACCAAGAAAGAGAATTAAACTAGGCGGCTTTAAACATTCACTGCTCTTATTATAGTATATTTCATTATATTAGCAAATCTCGGAAGTATATAGTTGGGAAGGCCCATGGAAGAAGTTTCATTCTCCTGCCTTCAGGTAGGACCCACCAAAGCCATGAGATACCCAACAAATAACCCAGAAAATTTCACGCTTGGTAATCATTGTATCCAATCAGCACATCTGGAATTTCTTTATGTCTAGTTTCATTCTCTCTGGTAAAATAGTTAAGTCAATTCCCCCCTGCCAGTTCTTCAGTGGCTATGGAAAACAATATATACCCTCGGTAAAGTAGCAGCCTTTAACATAGAGAAAAATCATCAAAATGGCACCTGACTCTGCAAGAGCACCTACAAGCCCAGTTCATAGGTTGGATGTTTCATGAGGATGATGGAGAAAAGGAAATGATGGTCCTCTGTGAGTCATTCTAGTGACCCCCTCTCACACACACTGAAAGTCTTCGCCTTCAGTGGTATCGTCTTGAAAGACATTCAACAACAGTGATCATTCTGACTAATCACTAGGAAGCTGACTCTTACGCCTATCCCCTTCCAGACCGCACACACTGGTTCCACTTTCATTTATACCGAAATCAACATGCAACAGTTTCATTGAAAAATGTTTGAAAACAAAAAGTAAACATAAGGCAATGTCCTAAACCAGACACATCTGATCATGTGTATAATTTTACAGGGCACAAGTTGGAGGGAAAAAAATGGGGGGCCTCATTTACTTTAAGGAGGAAAGTAACTTTATATCCTTTAGATAGTGTCCTCTCCTTTCAATACTTTATTTAAATGTTTGATACTGCCCTTTTCTGTCTTACACCTTCTCATCCATCCTCTATTTCTTCACCTCCTAATCTCCCTCTCAAACATTACTTCTTCTCTCAGTTTATTTCTCCCTATTACTTCTTTCCTTTATTGTATGGGGGGGGTCACAAAAACAGAATTTATTTATAAAAATTGTACATTTATTCACACATGTTTAAACTTCAGTCACATTCAAAGTACTCTCCATTTGATGTAATACACTATCAAGACAATTTCTCCACTGCTCAAAAAGCTTCTGAATTCATCAATTATGATGCCTTTTAGTGCTTCTGACATTTTTTGTTCCACCTCTTCCACATCGGCAAACATTTCCCTTTGAGGACTTTTGTCACCCAGGGAAACGAACAAAAAAAAAGTTGTTCAGGGCAAGATTGGGTGAATGGGGAAATAGGGGTCATGCCATTTTTGGTCTAAAACTGCTGAACACTCAGCGCAGTGTGGGTAGGTGTACTCGTCAATCACCCATCCTGAAATGGGCAAATGCATTGAGAGTCTTCAAAAAAAAAATTCACTGAAGCCTAACACAGCCTCTCACAACAATGCCAGTTGGCCCACCGATATAGGTGGATTCCCAGAACACTCACTGAGTGAGGGAAGGCTGTACTACAAGGGGCCCACCCTCCAGAAGATAATTCCGTTTTTTTCTAGGTCCACCCTCGTATATCTCTCCCAATCCTACAATTTATACTTGTCTTGAATTTGGCTGCTGGTTTTAGTGGGCTACAATCTTTGTTCTCAATTTCCCTGTTTATTAACCTTGAAGTGGAAGTACAGACACAAGTAGATGAAGCGCATCATTATCCCACCTCCTTCCCATTTCAACCACAGGGGAGTTATAAGAGCAAAGGAGTAGTATAGGAAGTTTTTCTCTTGGGGCACAGCACTGACCCTGGAGGACAAGCAAGATGTCATGCCCTTCAGGTTTTCCAAAGGGTAGTGCAATTATCTACAAGGAGCACTCTTTGCTGAACTGTATGGTCTACTTTGGAGAACCAAAAGAAATGTAAACACCATTCAAGGTGTAGCAGTCTCTGACATCTGGCATTCTGATAACAGAACCCACAATGAATTGAGACTTCCATGCATTGTCGGTGCAATGATAGTAACTTTGAGCTACTCAAGATCTCAAAGGGTCTTCAGCATCACCGAAGAAAGACTGCATACTTTTCAGTCTAGTTATCACACTAAGTATTTTTATTGTGCATTAATTAGATGAAAGTTAGCAACGTGCATTGACCAAAACATTTGATTAACAAGACCAGAAGATAACTGAGTCTTCTTAACATAATTGTTGTAAAGTAATGCTTTCTGCTGTGTCGTATATATAGAAAATAACATACTCTAGGAATTAGAACAACATAGATGCTTGTTCTATACAATAACAAACTATATGGCACTATAAGAACTTCTTCACATATATGAGCACACTCATTTAGAACCTCAACTTTCTAAAGTAAGCAGTATTCAAGCCTGTAAAGTACACACACCAAATGAGAATCTTACCCACAAAACACCCAAGTCAAATGTTAGCACACCTCTATTATGAAGAATATTTTCTTGCCATTATTTTTTTAAAAAACACGAAAAAGATTGCTTTCTTTCCTACTGAGTGGTGATAAAAACGAAGTCTGGTTTCATGAAACTGAGAAAAGTTTCAAAGCACAGTACCATATTCTTAAGGAAAAATGAAAGCCTCTGCTGGCTTTTGGATGCTAGGAATGTAATTTCCCACATATTCCTTTTGTTCTGTTGCAAGGCCTTGTTACAGAGTATAGAACAACCCTAGGGTTTGGAGACCTGGGATACTTCTGGCTTCCACCATTTGCTATGCAATGCTAGGTTGTCTACTTAAACACTTTGAACTTAAATTTCCTCATCTGTAAAGAGAGGATAATGCAGAGTGGTTGTCAGGGTTTAAAGATTCGATATATGTACAGTGCCTGGAAAACAGCTTAGCTCAGTCAGTAAATGGTAGATCACTTCCTGCCTGTCTTGATTTATACCCTATTATCTCCTAATACTCCTAAAGAAAGAGGGGCCTTTACTTCATTCCCAGGTTCACCAGCTTCCAAATCTCTCTGGATTCCCCACAGACAAAATGCACATGAACTGTGCTCTTTAAAGACACAGCCCTTCACACAACCTTGCATGTCCTCTGAAACACACCTGATACTCAAGTGCAGCACAAGACACAAGACACATATGCACCCTTCAGAAGACACAGACATCACAAAGACCATACCACCTCCAAATGCAGCCTCAATTGCTTCTTTCTCACATATTCATCCAAGCTTCAAGTCCTTAACATGGATTGTTTTTAGAGGTACTATGCCATTTTCAGAGTCCTGGCAGATTCATATGCCTTGCTGCCTTTGTAATTTTTCATGTATTTATTTACTCATTAATGTATTTATTCTCCACCTTGTTTCAAAATGGATATCAGATGGCTTACAAGAATACAAAAAATATAATATGATAGCAAAAATTCAAAATAGATAAGAAACTAAAAGGAACAAAAAAGTTAGGAACATAAAATGGAGCCTGGAAAAAAGCTAATACAAAGGGCATACATACCATAGAGTCCCTGATATGCGCTATGCGTGGGCCACACATTTGGCTCCAAGCTTTTTCGTAGCCAACAAAAGAGAAACCTGATCAGTCTCACACTTCACAGGTTACATAAAATGAAATCAATACACTTGTTCAGGATGTCCTTTTCCTGATCTAATTCTGAAAACTTTCCTATAATGAAGTACCATAAAATGGTGGCAAACTGTCTCTCCTAATTTGCTCTAATAACAATATTCAGCTCCTGGAACAGTCTCCAACAAAGGTAGGTCATCAATCTTCAAATTACATCTACTACTTATTTTTTTTTACTTGTCTCTGAAGTTCTACTTCATTGTTCAGTGAAATGTAGCTATTAAAGAGACTTCTTAAAACAAATAAGCAAAAACTTCTGCTGTCACCAAAACAAGTATTTTCATTTAACTAAAGAAGTAGACATTGTGACATTATTTATATCAAAACTGTGGAAAGGACCCCAAATAGTCAATAAAAAGAAATGGTTAAATAAACCATGATGCCACTGTCGCCACTACATGGTGAAATATTATACACCATCAACAAAATGATATTTATAAAAACCTTTTTAAAGTATAAAATATATTCATGATAAAAATTTTAAGTGAAAAAGCAGGATATAAAACTGTATATATTATGTTCTTAACTATGTAAAAATATGCCTTTAAATAGCCATTAAAAACTCTGAAAAGAAATCCACCAAAATGTTAACATTGTTTCTGAGATTTGTGAATATGGGTGATTTTTATTTGTTTCTATGTGCTTGTCTTTATTTTCCAAAGTTTTTTTGGTATTGTTGAAAAATTTCTCTATGATGAGAAGAACTAGGAGTCAAAATACCAACCCAGTCAGTTATCATTGGCCTGTGTAATTATAGGAAATTTCAGTTTTTCAATTTTCTATAATTGATATATAAATTCTAGTCAGGAACAAAGTTACTTAAAGAAAGAAACAAGAATTCTAAAATCTAGTTTTTTGGCTGTTTGTTTCTAAGGTCCAGAATAATGCAAATCTAATAATACCTTGCAATTATTAAGCACAATAATTATAAAATTCATTTTATTTAAGTTTAAAATATTAAATTTATTTTAAAAGCATCCTGGTATTTAGAATTCTATATGGTTATCAACAATATCTTGTGAGATAGGCTAGATATTACTCTCCTCATTTAACAGGTGATAAAACTGAGGCTTACAGAAACTAAGTGACTATCCCAAAAGTCACAATAATCGGTGGCAGAGGTGGACTTGAACCCAGGCCTCCAGAATCCAAGTCCAGTGCTCTTTCCATTCATGCAAGACTGACAGTGGTGTAACCCAAGCAGTTACTGAGATTCAGAAACACAGAAATGGTAACCCCTTGCTACCTGTGAGGGTCTCCTATGAATAGGAGACCCTCAAGGTAGGAGAGTTCAGCTGATGAAATTACGATTTTAGGAGGTAAAAGAAAGATCAAGGGAAGTGAGATTACATGTGAACTTTGAAAGCCTTCATAAATACTTTTTCGCATAGTAAAATAAAACAAAAACAATATTATATTACATAAAAATAATAATGAGAGTTTACATAGCTTAAATTAGTACAAAGGACAGGCTCTACATAGTTTCCATTTCGATCCTAAAATGATTTCCAGAAGTGATGAAGATGTACCATTCATTATTAGCAGTGAGAGTGAAGCAATGAACAGAGGTGGACCATTAGTTCAAAGCATGTCTTTCCATAGTCTAAGTCATCTAAGTCCAATCCTGAAGTTATAACAACTTGCTTATGGCTTTAGCCCTATCAAGCAAGTGATTTTAAGTGGCACAACTTAATGACTTTGGCTCTTCTGAAGATGATTTCTGACTTCTCAAGTCTTTTTTGAAGACACTTTAGCACTTTGGTGTAGAGTTCAAATTAAATTATTCAAGCTTTTCCTGAAGGCAAATTATCAGCTGTTCAGCACTGGTATTTAAATGGCATTACTTGATAATTTACACTCTTCTGAGGTTGCTTTTTTCCCAAATGCTGTTGTCAAAGACTCTTAGAACCTCCTTAAATAGTTAATTAAATCATTCAAACTTCTTCTGAAGGCAGCTTATCAGCTGTCCAGCAATGGTACTAAACAGCACTATTTTATGATTTAAGTCCTGCTGAAAGATGGCTTCTGTCTAATGTGATATTTTTGAAGGCATCATAGCACCTCTTTATAGGGAGTTTGACATGTAAAGGTGTCAGTTTTTCACTACTTTCTTGGGGAGATTTTAATCTTGTTCTAAAATATTTGCTCTTGTTGCTCCAGTTCCATAGATCCTAAGTATCTTCATCATCACTTCTGGTAATCACCTCTGGGGTACTGGAAGCTTCCTGAGAGTTGTCTTCTAGCAGTATCACATCACTTGGACTAGTGTCAACAGGTTCAGATTCAGCTTCAGCCAATGACTGCCCCTATGCCAAATGTTCATTTGCACCCATAGGTCCTTCTTGATCCAAAGATTTTTATTTTTGTCTTCAGAAGGGATTGCTAAAATATATTTCACCATATCTAGCCACATTTTCTCTCAGGTTGCATTAATGGTAGGCCCTGTTAAATTATATGAGGCCTTTTTTATTAAGAGTATAGCATTAGTGGTGGTTTAGGAATACCATGCACAAGGATATTAAGAGGTACCTTTGTGAGATTGTAAATGACTGTTTCAAGCACCAACCTGAGGACTTCAGTATGTGAGACATGAGGCTAGTTATAAAGACACCCTTAACACATTAGGACGCACATTGGCAAGTATATCTGAGGTGCCAAAAGGACTATGAAAAATAAGTGGGATTTTGAATTCAAGATTAAAAAAAATAGTCTTGAACTTCTGCAAGAAAGTACTTTTCAAGCAATTCCTTACGGAGAGAAGGAGTTATCCACAGTTTTCTGTCTGTACGCAAGTACACTGGAAACTTGTCTGGGTGTTTCCTCTGAAGAGATTTGGTCAGAGTTTTCTGTTGAGAAGTAATGATTTCACTATGAAGTCACCTGAAGTAGTGGCACAAACCAGAAATGTAAGGCTCCCTTATTTTTGCTGACCTCATGCCTGCATTGGTTGGTTCCTACTCTTCAAAAGGGAAAGTAGGATTGTTCAATGGCTTCCAAAGCACAGCAGTCTCAACAGCACCAAAGATTTGCACAGGCACATAATCCCCTTCTTCAATCACTTCATTGTGGTAGATACAACACAGAAGCCGTAGGCTCTAATTGTTCTTTCTTTGGCATCATTGCCACATAAAACTTGGTCTCTAAGTCATGGCATATCATAAATTTCTCAAACTATCCCTTGTTCCTTGCAAAAAATTTTTCTGGACCCACTTCAGTGTCTGAAAACATGTCTTCAAAAATTCCTCTTGCATGGATACAGATCCCTTGCATGGATAGTGTTTCCTTATTCTTTTGCTTGTCTTTAATCCAGATGTTTAACATCATTTCCATCTTTTGCATCCTTATGTCACAAGGGATAAAGCATCTCTTAAGTTATGTAGGTATAAAGAGACAATACTGACCTTAATAAGTGTTTCAGTTTTCCTTATGGTACTAACTGCGGATTCATTAACACCATGAAAGCAACCTATAAAAAACTATTTGGTTTACCTTGAAAAAGCAGACCAGGAATGTCTTTTTTCTCTTCTAAAGACATCACCCTTTTTGCCCTTTTGGTAACTTTTTGTGGAACAGTGTCCCTGGACTTCATTCAGTCTCTTCTGCCTCAATAGTCACATTTATAGAAGCCATGTTTAAACTTTATGCTAATTAATGCAACCTGGCAATTACTTTCTAGAGATTTTAAATACCCCAGTGTTACAAAGTGTCAGCATATTATATTTAAGCACCAAATGGTATTATGAACAACACAAGGATAAATGATAATATACTGTTGTGATATCCAGTACAAATAGGGCTGACCGTGTAGTGGACAACTGGCAGAAGATGAGGAAAACAAATGACTCGGAAATTTCTTCCCACCTTGTGATATAGTCAGAGAGACAATAACGTGGCAATGTGGACTGACTCCCACATACTCAGTTCAAATTTTTCACAGCTGTCAAACAGGTATACAAAAGTAAATCCACCTATTGTTCAATTTCCAATAAGGAGAACTTGCAGTTCAGAAAGGATTACTGCAAATTCTCCTCTAAGTTATCAGAAATAGTCACTGTTTATATATTCAAGATAGTACTATCATTATGGTTTACCTTGGGTTAACACTATGAATTTAGTTTTATGAAAAAGGTAAATACAACAAAGTATATTTTCTATAAACCACAGATGTCAATCAAACATTAACTTCTGACAAAAATGCAACCTCTGAGGAAGTAGACATAAAGGTTAGGCAGGACCCAAACAGTCAATGCCAAGAAATGACTACCCAAGAAAGAAAGTGACAATGAGAGAATAAACTAGCCCCTTTTCAATGCCCAGCCACTGATACTTTACTTTTATCCCCTCCTCCTGGGAAGATAGAGCGAAGCCTGGCTTTCTTATTCTTCTCTTCAGGGGCCATGGGAAGTGGTTTGGAACTGTGGTTGAGTGTTGAAGAATCCCGGTTGTTACTATTCATCCTCAGTGGGGGAGCTGGGGGTTTCTCTTCATTATCCAGACTGTCAGACATTTTCAGTTACAACTAATTGCACAGCTCCTAAAGGAGGAGGAGAAAACAGGAGTTAAGAAAGAAGAGGTCTAAAAAAACAATCTAGTAAATATGGGGATTCTAACATCTTAGAGACAAAAGCATTTCTTTTTTTTGTTTCAGGTTTTTCATTGACCATTTTGAAGGCTTTCTTTTCAAGAGGGAAAGGTACTGCCTCCCTAAAGACCAACAGTGCAATTTCCCAAAGAGATAAGTGAAGGCAACAACTAATGGCTTTTCAATATGCACGCACAAACACATAAGGTCTCTTCCTTTCCTCACAATGAAACTCTATTTTCTGTGCACTCTGTCTTTTAATGAGTAATTTACAATCTTTCTTCTTAAAAAAAATTATATCCTGATGATTGCCATGGTAGTGTAGCATAATATCCTCATAATTCAGAATTGACACAAGTTTGGCTATTGATTTTAGTGGCCCACAAGAATGATTTTGTCGTGGCTGGTGTGGTTCAGCGGACTGAATGCCAGCCTGCAAACTGAAAGGTTGCCAGTTCAATTCCCAGTCAGCACACATGCCTGGGTTGCAGGCCAGGTCCCTGGTTGGGGGTGTGTGAGAGGCAACCAATCAATGTTTCTCTTGCACGTTGATGTTTCCCTTTGGCTCCCTCCCTTCCCCTCTCTCTAAAAATAAATAAAGTCTTTAAAAAAACAGACATGATGTGAATATTATTTTTTAAAAGAATGATTTGCTGGCTGCATTGACATTGGGATATCTTTGGTGTCTGACTCTTACTTGGTGTGTACCTGATTTAAAAAACACACTCTACTGTTCTATGAAAAAAGAACCAAGAATCAATCTACTAGACCTAGAAGATTCAGCAGAATTGGGGTGTATAGAGAAAACAATTCCCCACTTCAGGTAGCAAGTGGAAGATAAAGCTGAGCCAAATGTCACCATGAGCCAAGAGGAGCGCCAAGGAGAGGACCACTTCTTGAGGAGACACTAAAAGCTTACTCCTTGTCATATTTTATGTCCTGGAACAGGAAACAAAGAAGTCGACAGGGGTAACATGGTTATAAGAACCTGTCTGGTTTTTAGCAACTTGTTTGCCCTTAATTTCATTATTCTTTTGTAACTTGTGGTTAGGGATGCATGAATATATTTGGGTTGCATCCCACTGAGACTGTAAAGTGCGCTGGGAAAGCATGGACTCCCCATGGAAATGTTTCTTTTTCCAGCAGTTTTCTTATTCAAATTCAAGCCTGTCTTTAGGGACCTGAAACTTGCCATGGCAAGTCAGGTGTTAAGAGTATCTTCCAAGTGAATCTCCAGTTTAAATACAAGAAAAATCAAATTCCATTGCAACAAAATCTCTGTAAATTCATCCAGGTATTAACTGGCACTGATTTAGGAGCATAAGAACTCTCCAAACACAACTTAGCACATCACTTCATTCCAACATTTACTATAAACAAACCTAAGTACTATAATAACAATAACAAAAGCAGGATCTCATTACCTGTAATAATGAGAAGTGATCCATCATATTTATTTTTAACCCATTAGTTGTTACAATGTTTATTATTTTCATTAATGAACTCTAATTAGGTTACATCATGCAATGTAGAAAAATTTTTAAATTTTACGGTGTTCTAAGTTTTCTCAAATATATACAGCCTGTGAATATTCAAGAATAAGTGAGTATCAATTAATAGTTTGTCCACCTGCACAGTTGATTGCCAACTAACAATGACTGGCTTGACCTGGATCTGGACAAGAAATCTCTTTTGTTTCTTAAGTGTCATACTTTGTATTATCTTAATGAACTACAATCAAGTCTGTTTTTCAGTAATCATGATAGTGAAAATACTCAATATTAAATGTTTTGTCATGAACAGTAACAACTTGGCAAGTCTCACGTTGTCCTATACAGGTGAAACTATAGTACAAGGCAAAATAAAAAGTAACTGTGATATGAAGGATAAAGCCTACTTGTGGGTACTACTGGTACTGCTACATATTTTAACTAGAATATGAAACTAGTGCTAATAGGTCTACAACCCTTTTGAATTTGATTTTGATTTAAATTTACAGTTTTTCCAAAATAAAAGTGAGATTAAGGCTGACTTAATCAGTGGCATTAGTCTGTTTCGGACAGGCTCATGGTTTTAATTTAACCACTGAGAAGAATTTGTCACCAGAAACAAAGCACCATTTTTTCTTTGTTTTTTGTTTGTTTTACTTTTCTGGGCTCAAAAATAATGTTTGAATATAAGGTGATTATTCAATAAAGCTTGGTTATACAAACCCTAGGTTATATAATAATGAAATTTGGTTAAAAAATAATGAAAATTTAAAGTTACTGCAAAAGAACAGAGGATTTAAATAGAAATACCTAGGAGAGAGGTTTATGAAAAATATGTTTCAGAGAGAGAGGAGCTGCTATATTTGCATGATACAAATTTTCTGAGGACTGATTACTTAACTTGAGAGGATAGAAGTCAGGGAGACATGAATGACCTCTTTAAAATGGTATACCGAGCTACTCTTGCATAATAAGGCAAGTAAGACTCTGGGCTAGTCAGGGTTCTAGGGCAGCTATGTAATTTAAAATACGAGGCTTCTTTGTTCCTGATAAATGGGTGTGGCTAATGAAGTGGCTTTTTTTGTTCCTCATTAAGGACTCTGGCCAAAGACTCAAAAGGTAGGTATCCTGTTTCTTTTCAGGATGCTTGATTATCCTGACCTTATTTGACCAGGAATATTTTAGGTTGGGGAAAAAAAGGCTACTAGTAATATAAAACTCAAATTATATTCTCCTATGTTAGACTAGAAATCTCTGATCAAAATGTCAATGCCACACACTTGCTGAGGTCCAAATCACAGGCATTCTCAAAGGACCTGCTTACATCCTTTTTAGTTTATTTTACATTTCAATAAGTAGCCCTGGCTGGTATGGCTCAGTGGATTGAGTGCCAGCCTGTGAACCAAAGGGTTGCCAGATCGATTCCAATCAGAGCACGTGTCTGGGTTGTGGGCCAGGTCTCCAGTAGGGGGTGCGTGAGAGGCAACCACACATTAATGTTTCTCTTCCTCTTTCTCCCTCCCTTTTCCTTTCCCTAAAGAAATGAATAATGTTTAAATTTCAGCAAGTATTTTCATATCTTGTGCTAAAGTTGTACACTCAGCAAAATATCTCTCAAAGTTACATTCTCATATTTGTTGTAAACAGAGGGATTAAGCATGAAGATTTTTATATAGTCATGGATTCTTTTTTAATTGCAAATCTTCATTGACATTTCCTACTTGGTTTAAAATTGTACCCCACACAGATTAGTTGCATACACATTTGTAATGTATTTTCACCAAGATATTTTCAGTTTCAGAATAATGTCTTTTGGCACTTCGTATTATGTATTTTAGTATATGATTAACACCTTTGATTTGTGAGCAGAATGCCTTGATTTTTTTTTACCTTGTTGCTCATTGGGTACCTGTACATGTTTTTAAACCAGTTTTTATTTATTTTTAAGTCGCTTTTTTATTTTTCAATTACAATTGACATACATTATTATATTACTTTCAGGTGTACACCCCAGTGATTAGATGTTGCATAACTTACTGAGTGATCATCCCAATAAATCTTGCACCCATTTGACACCGTACATAGTTATTAGAATGTTGATTGTATTCCCTATGCTGTATTTTACATCCCCATGACTACTCTGTAAACAACCAAATTGTACTTCTTGATCCCTTCACCTTTTTCACGCATCCACCCAACCCCACTTCAACTTCAAAATATCGTCTATATCTGAGTCTGTTATTGTTCTGCTTGTTTGTTTGGTTTTTTAGATTCAATTGTTGATAGACATGCCCTTACTGCCATTTTATTGTTCATATTTTTGGTCTTATTTTCCTTCTTCTTTAAAAAGAACCTTCAACATTTAATATAATACTGGTTTGGTGGTAGTGAACTCCTTTATCTTTTTTTCTTTTTCTCTTGTCCAGGGTGCTTTTTATCTGTCCTTTGATTCCAAATGATAACTTTGATGGGTAGAGTAATTTTGGTTGTAGGTCCTTGCTTTTCATCACTTTGAATATTTCATGCCAATCCTTTCTGGCATGCAAATTTTCTCTTGGGAAATCAGCTGACAGTCTTTTGGAAGCTCCGTTTTAGGTAACTAACTGCTTTTCTCTCACTGCTTTTAAGATTCTTTCTTTGTATGTAACCTTTGGTATTTGAATACAATGTGTCTTGGTGTGGCCCTCTTTGGGATCATATTGTTTGGGACCTTTTGCACTTCCTGGACTTGTATATCTATTTGTCTCACCGAGTTAGGGATGTTTTCTGTCATTATTTTTTTCAAATAGCTTTCCAATTTCTTGCTTTCCCTTCTCCTTCTGGGACCCCCATGTGAATGCTGCTACACAAATGAGAAAAGTTGTCCCAGAGACTCCTCACACTTTTCTCATTTTTTAATTTTTTTTCTTTTTCTTTTTGATGTTCTGATTCGGTGTTTTGTGCTTCCTTATATTCCAAATCACTGATTTGATTCTTGGCTTCATCAACTCTAGTGTTGATTCCCTGTAAATTATTCTTCAATTCAGTTAATGCATTTATCATTTCTGACTAGCTCCTTTTTATGCTGTTGAAGTTCTCCCTAAGTTCACTGAAGCATCCTTATAACCAGGGTTTAGAACTCTGCAGATTGTTTGTCTCCATCGTTGAGTTTTTTTCTGGAGTCTTGTTCTGTTCTTTCATTTGGGACACATTTCTTTGTCTCCTAATTTTGGCACTGTCCCTGTATTTGTTTCTATGTATTAGGTAGAGCTGCTATGTCTCCCAGGCTTGGTAAGTGGCCTAATGTAGGAGGTGTTCTGTAGGGTCCAGTGGCACAGCCTCCCTGACCACCCAAGTTGGGCACCTAAGATGCCCCCTCCTCTTGTAGTTGAGCCTTGACTGCTGTGGGCAGGTCAATGTGTGTGATCTACCCAGGCCAATCAGGTACAAAGACTAACTACCAACCTCTGACCAACATGCAGGATCAGCTGTGCCAGGGTCCACCCCACAGAGCAGGACTTATTTCAATGGGACTCTGGTGTCCATTGAGTTCGCCCCTTGAGTATGTTGCTTGGGAAGATAGCTGGGACATGGAGCCTCAACATGGTCTTAAGCTGTCCACTGGGTTTGCTGGCTCTGAGGCCTCCTAGGAGGTGCAAGCCAAGGTCAGCTGCTGCCTCTGTTCTGCCTGGAGCTACCCAGCATGAGCTACAAAACAATATGCAGATGGATGCTACTTGTGCTGGGCTTGGAGGTGCCCATGTGAGGCCAAGCTGTGGACCAAAGCCAGCTGCTCCTAGTGCCAGGCCTGGCACCACTTAGCAAATGGTATGGGGCATGCCGAGGCCAGATACTGCTGCCTGTTTGAGATATTTTAGGAAAATCCCAAAGCATGAGCCAAGACAGGCCATTCATATAGAGAAGACACTGGAAACATCTTCGGTGGGCCTAAAAATGGGTGACATGGGGGTCTCAGGGAATCACCAGGGTGGGGCAAACAGTATGAGCCTGGTTGATGAAGTCTCAGATATGGCACCTGCCTGGTGGCTCTGTTCGGGGAGGGTTCATCAAAGGAACAATGGCCTCTACCAGCACTTCTTTCTGGGAGAAAGCTGTACCCCTGCTCTCACCTCTATGCCAGACAATTCAGTTCTTCCTCATATGTCTCTGGTGCCTTTCAAGCTGCTGTCCCAGCACTGGAGCTCAGAGGGAGTGACTCTAAGTTAAGTCTGTGTGTGGACCTTTAATAGGAACTGCCTGGGATTCCAGAAGACCTCCATTTCCCTCAGCCTCAATCCCTGGTTGTTTTTCCAGCCATAAGTTATGGGGACTTGTCTTCCTGGCACTGGAACCCTGTGTTGGGGTCCTGGTAGGGGCTGGTACTCCTCACTCCTCAGGGGGAATGGCCACACCTAGGATAACCCTCCTGATACTTATCTGCCACTTCTGGGTGTGGGACTAGCCTGTTCCACATCTCCTACCAGTCTCAATGTAGTTTCTTCTTTAATTCCCTAGTTGTAGCACTTCCATTCAGCCAGATTTCAGGTGGTTCTGAACAATAGTTATTTCATAGTTTAGCTGTAATTTTGATGTGATTGTGGAAGGAGGTGGGTACTGTGCTTACCTACACTACCATTTTGACTGGAAGTCCAAGGACCCAGCTTATGTAGATACCTTTGTACTTCCCGGAAAGCTAGATTTGTTTTAATATCATTAAACTCATCAGGAGATTATAACAGGATTTGGAATAAATCTTTTACAGATGTTAAAATGTAGTGGAAAAGATCTTTGTCCTGTCCCACACCTGGAACATGTAGCATGAACCAAATAATTTCTCCTTTACCTAGATATCTGAGATTTGGTTTTGACTTAATTATCCTGACATTACTTCAGTTTTTTATTATTCTTTACAAGGTACAACCAAACTTCATCTTCTTCTAATGGTTCCAAATAATTCTGACTTGGTGACAAAAAATAATGCAGAAGCATCTTGTTATCATTAACTTACATTCAAAGCAAATGCTTCAAAGTGCAATTTTAGAAGACCAATGGAGAAAGGGTAGGGACCTGTAAGGAAGCCTTGCTTTTAATTTTTTTGTTTCTCAAGTGGGAGGTAGCTCCAACTATTCCATAAATGTAGAAAAAATGGGGATTCCAATATGTTATGTTTGTAAACAATGCCAATTTACCAAGCCAGGCCCTTCCCTTGAGACAGCTTTATACAAAGAATACTAGTTAATGGATTGCTGGTTCAATCTGCCTATGATGTCATTATTTCCAAGATCTTCAAAGAGACTATTTTGTTTGGGGCGGCTGTAGGCTCTATTTCAAGAATTGTACAAAAGCACTATTATTCTCTAGGAACCCAATCTAAAAAATGTTTATCTTTAAAGTTTAACTGTTGTTGTTACCTTCTGCAATAGAACAGGAACTTACAAGTGAGTGGCACATTGGATCTAGTCATAGACCATTCATTTACCTTTTAGAACTTGGACCTTAGCATTGTGGAGAAAGAGCTAACTTTAACGGACAACCAGCAACAAAATGGTTATATCTGTTCACAGATTGTTTTCATACTTGAATACTGGGTTTTTCAGAGAGAATTCAAATGGCTTCTGTGAATTGTATATATTTATAATCCAGCCCCTGACACTTCATGTGGTTTACCGATGCTCCGTAATAACAACTGAAATTCATCAGTAATAAGAAACGGGCCTCTTGCCTCATGATAATCAAGGAGCCTGAACATCATTTTTTCATAGTACTAGGAAAGATTACTTCTATTTTCCCCTACCTCATCTCCCTTTCTTTGCCTCTCTTCCCCCTTCCCCTCAAAAGGCATGAACGCATGCATACACAGGTCTAAACACAAACATATACACACTGCCCTTCACTGACCTGGTTTTTGACACAGGGATCTACTACAAAGCATTTTAGAGGAATAGTTTTATCAAGATGCATGGAAACTTTAAATGAAATGATTAGGCATTATAAACAATTGTCATCATTCCCCCATCTCTTCAAAATGCATTCTCTTAATCAGTGCAGTGCCAAACTAAACAGAGAATACTCAGTAGGTTAAAAAAAGCCACTAACTTACATGTTCCAGCAGCGAAGGAGAAAAATAGGTAATCAATTATACTCTAGCTAATGTGGCCAAAATTCATACTCTGGCACACATGTTAAATTGGATGCAACCAAAAATGCCAATCATACCAATTTGTCACAGGTGTTCTACCCAGGTGTGTGAAGGATAAGAATCCAGAAATACTGCCCCCACAACTTGCAAGGCCATCTATTAAGCAATAAGCAAATTAAACAAATATTTTCATCATATCTGGTGCCATCACAGACAACTGACATGTCTGCATTATCCTTTCTACTTTCAAAATATAAGTAACTGTTTATTTGCTTATCTTTCCAATGAGAAACAAAATAATACTGACCTCCTTTCAAAAACAAAAGCCCAGGCCAGCAGATGCACAGCAATGATCTGATAAACCCAGAAGTAAAACTCCAAAACCACCAGTCACATAAGGTTATTACTGCAAACTGGTGAGCACACCAATAATTATCAATATCATTTTCATAGAAAACTACAGGATCTAACATATGAAGGAGATGTAGCCTAGGGGAAGTTTCCAGGGTGGAACCTCCTAAAGTTTCTGAGATACTTACATGATGAATGAGGTTGCAAGACACCCTGAGCTATTGAGATGACTGCCAAACTGACAGGAGCACATAGGAGAGGAGATGGATTTTATGTTCTCAAAATTGAAGTAAACAATTATAGCGTTCAAAGAACTCTAAGTGAAAAAGAGTAACAAAACATGAAAGTACTTCAAATTTCTAGAATTTGAGAAATCGTTTTAACAAGAATTAGCTCTATACATCAAGATAAACTGAACTTCTAATGAAATCTTCCAGACTTTGTATTATTAAGTAAACTTAGATTTAAAGTCAGTCAATGTCTTCTTAGACAATGATATCAACACTGCGCTGTTCTTATTTGAGGCTGAGGTTGCTGCTTTAACTATAAGAATGATGTATACACTGATTGCAGGTTGGTGCTGGGAGGAAGGATATAAGTTACCTACTGGCTCTTCCTGGGCTCCCTGTAAACAAAAGCACATGTTTCCAAGATGGCTACCTGGGCTCCCAGGTATTGCCTGGGACTGGGAAACAAATTCTGCTTTGCTACCTAGCCTATGCTGGTATTAAACCCACTTTATCTTGGACACATTATTATCAACTGAATCAGTTGGCTCAGACCCTTATGATTTACCATGTAAGAAGGTGTAGTGGGCTGGTTTTAATTGTCAGAAAAAGAAAGGAAAAAAATCCTCTTGCCTTCCACAAAGTGGACAATGTACTGTAATTTAAATGAAAAATTATGTCTCACACTGCATTTCTATAGCAATTTGCATCTGAAGATTTCTGATGACTTTTCAGACATTAATTGCCATAGTATAGTAGGATACCAAAGAGGAAAGAGCATTCATCTCATTTTACAGGAAAGAGAACAAGCCTAGTCTGGGTCTCTCAGCAACTCTAAACCCAAACTCCCATTAGCAGACTATGTGGACAAAAGACAAACCAGCCACTAACCTTAGCCAACCAGATGGGCCCAACTGAGAACTTCCATTATATTGTTTCAAATTGCACATAGTTATTATACACGTCATTCCCCTCACTAGATCATAATCTCCTTGAGGGTAAGGCCCCCTCAGTCATAACTGTATGTTTTCATACTGCCTAATACTGAGCCCTGTTCCCAGTAGGCATTAAGTGTACATATGAGGTAATAAAACAGAACTGCGTTCATTCTATGTATCTGCTGCAGCTCTGTGTAAGTTTTTCATAATGTTGCATGAGCCTATATGCCTACTCAAAGCAGGTCTGAGCCAAAAAAGGCATGTTTGGAAATATAAACACTAGTCTATCTGCCAAGAAATTGGGCATGATGAAGAATCCAGCCACCATGATTATCAGCACCTCCCTTTTCACTATACCGCTTTGTAATGTCCAAAGAGCTCCTATGTCTTGTTCTCATTTGAGCCACACACTAACAGGTGAAGAAGGGAGTACCATCCCCATTTTCCACATGAGAAATTAATAAAGTATAAAGGTTAAGTGACTTACCCAGGGTCACAAAATAAGTGAAAGAACTGAGACTAGAATCTCAAACTCTTCTCAATTCCCTTTCCACTACACCAATACAATGTGTATCAAAGTAAGCCCATAAATACACACACACTCTTCATATACACACCTCTATCCTCCCCAAATGTTCATATGACAGTTCTAGCTTTTTCATTTCAACTCACTTCAGGATGGTACTTACTGATTTCAACTTCTTTTCTCATCCAAAGACCCAAGGCTAGGTGATTTACTGACAGAACTCCAACAGGTTTCGTTGGCCTGTAATATCAATTCTTAGACGGCCTTGTTTTGGAGCTTGTCTGTTCTGGGGCACTCAACAAGGGAACTCTGCTATCAGAGACAGGGGTGTGCTGTTTCAGAGAGCCTCGCCTGGGAGATACCATTACAGAGTGTAATGGAGGGAAGTCATTTCTAAGATCATTTGATCAGGAGGAGCTGAGCTACTTGTTAGGCAGATTTGCAAAAGCAGCCAGACAAGCAAGGGAGGTAACTAGCTCTTTTTACAGCTGCCTAGTTTCAATCTTAGATCCTGCAAAAGATAACTAACTACTGACACACATACAAGCACACTCACATTGAATACATTCATGTTCTCTCTCATACACACAAGCAAGTGAGGTAGGTTCTGCTGTAGTCCTGTTCTCTGCTAACATCTTTATGAGTTACTTCCATTGTTTTCAGTGGGAACTTGACATTAATTAATTCAATCAGCCAGCATTTTATAGTTGCAAATTTCAATGACAGGTTGCAAATAAGGAAATCGATAGGTATAACCCAGCATCTAGACCTCATATATTGCATATATTATGTGGGACAAATAGTTCTTTTTCTAATTACTTCTTAAGCTTATAAATATATGCAGCACCATACTTTATTATTTATTGTGTAGGCTACATGAGCTAATGCCAAGAAAATGCTAACGATCATCTGACGTGTACTTATATTTGCAAATTCACGCATTATCACGGGTTTCAGCTTTTCATTTCCAACATTGATGCTTCTAAAAAGAGAAAATAAAATGCATAAAGAACAGAGATAAACATTTTTAAGCATAAGATGTGACTACTTTAAAAGATGCCTGAGATGAATGTGTAGGCAAAAGAAAAGGGAAGTAAAACTTAGTAATAAAACATTTCATAGTTCTCAAAACAGCATGTGGTATCCTAGAAAGCATGTAGATGCAAAAAAAATAGATGCAGACAAATAGCCTAAGTGAGCAGGATATGGTAAACCAACATCTTGAGCCTCTGGGGATATAGCTGCTCTGTTACTATGCATGGGTGATAATTATACCCTTCCCTGACCCACTCCAGTAAGAAGTCTTCAAATCCAAGACTAAAATTTCAATTCCAGTAATTTCTAGGCCTTCCTGTATATCATATAGGTGCCTGGACAATGCCTTCCCATTTGTGGGTCACAGCACATCATTCTAGGTCCTTGTTGTAGTCTCAATTTATCTGTACCCAAATTGGTTTTATGCAGGGAAGATGTTCTCTGCACATATGAATAGTAGAGCTACATGGAGTCAGTTGACATCCTGGTATTATTTCTATACCAAGAACTGAGATCAATTTAGCAATGCTCATATTTCACAAAACAACAAAACAAATAAATAAACAAAAAACTTGCCAGAACTGGAGGTCAAAAAATTTAAGCCAGCATAAAGTGTAACAACTCCTTCTCGTATTTGTTCCTTACTTAACTTCACATGACCACGTTTTAATTTTTTTTATTCTCACCCAAGGACCTTTTTTCATTGCTTTTTGAGAGAGAGAAAGATGGAAGGCAGGGAGGGCGAGGAAGCGGGGAGAGAGAGAGAGACAGACAGACAGACAGACAGAAAGACAGACATCAATTGGTTGCCTCTCGTATGCACCTCAACAGGGGATCGAACCTGCAACTGGGGTATGTGCCCTGACTGGGAATCAAACCCACAACCCTTAGGTCTATGGACAATGCTTCAAGCAACTGAGCCACACTAGCCACAGCTTGTATGCCCAGATGTTAAAAGATCTGAGCATACATTCCAGCATCTTATCTGGGGGTTATGCCTAAGGAACAAGAAATACTATCTATGAAAATAAAGGGTTTTTCTCAAATACTGAAGGAAGAGTGGGATATGACAAGATCTACTTTCTATCAATCCTGCTTAACAAATTGTAGAGGATAAAACTTCAGCTGGCTACAGCCTTAGCTGCAGGAATTGCTCACTCCCTACCCCCACTAAAGGCAAATTTCTGTGTTTTAAAGAAAACTTGCCAGGGGTCTAAGAAGAGATAATAACCCACCCAAAGAAAATTCTCTTTTAAAAAAAATATTTTATTTATTTGTAGGCAGAGGGGAAGGGAGAAAGTAAGAGAGGGAGAGAAACATCAATGTGTGGTTGCCTCTCGCACGCCCCTTATTGGGGAACTGGCCTGCAACCCAGGCATGTATCCTGACTGGGATTTGAACCCACAACCTTTTGGTTTGCAGGCCAGCACTCAATTGAGCTGCACAAGCCAGGGCCACCCAAAGAAAATTCTTGTATTTACAAACCAAAAACAAAATCTGAAGAATGACCTCACAATATGGCATGCTGGCTTTCTCATGGCCTTCCTGTGCCCAGTTTACACAAATCTTCATTTGCTAGCTGTTAGATCTACAAAATAGAGAATTCCCTTTGCTGCCCATTACTCTACTTACCTGGCTGCAGCTGCCACTGTGCACTTACATACTGGTAAGATATGGCCCATCGTTAGTTCACGCCAGAGCAGATCCCTACTCCAGCACACAAATTAGTTTTGCTTCCCCAGTACTCATACACACAAAGAGAAGACTGCCAGGGGCCTAAGTCTTTTTTGGCCCAGGAAGCCCCCCGGCTGTGATAAGAGGGCCCAGCCCTCACCTGAGGGGAAGATAATAGTATTCTGGTAGGAAAATGGCAGATGAAGCAGAACTGGGGTTTCTTGCAAGAAGGAAGTCATTAGACTTGAGGGGGAAATCAGTCAGTTGTTCCCAGATTACTCCTGTGGTGTCTGGACTGCAGTTTACAACACATCCTGACAAAAATTTGGGGGAGAAAAAGGAGAGGAAAGCTCCGTGTTTAAAGTAAATAAATACACACACACACACACACACACACACACACGCACGCACGCAAACCACGTTCATCTCAGAGTATTCTTTCTCCTTTGACATTGAGCCTGATAACGTTCCTTGCATTCACAATCAAGTCAGGCAGCAACCAGCCAGTTGTGTGGCCTTTAGCAGGTTGCCTAGGCCTGCCCTATACCCTTCTGCCCAGCTTAATAAAGAGGGTCTGTAGGTTACACAGCTGTATAAAAAAGGAAAAGAAAACATCTTGTGTCAGCCTAACATAACTTTTTACAGGAAAGTGAACTAATGACATGCTTTCTTCTTCTTAATTTCTGGTTGACTTTCATTTCAAGGAATCTTGAAACCAAAATACAGAACTATTACCCTTTGAGGGGCCAGATAGTAACTCTAAGAAAATGTATCTTAAGCAACCCATCTGTGCATGCATTCAGTTATTCAAACAACACATATTTATTGAAGCGTATGTGTCGGGCACCATTCAAAGTGCTGGGAGTAGAGAAATAAATGCCCAGCCCTGAGAGAAGTTATGTTTGAGCTGTGCGTTTTATCCCTGGCTGCCATCTAAAAGATATATTAAATATACAGATAAAAATGTAATTACAAAACAAGTAAGGGCATGTATATTGCAAAATGAAGAGTGCAAAAACCAGAGGACTGTAGCAGTTCAGCAGAGGGAAAGACTCTGTTTGACTACTATCTTACTGTATGAGAAATTGGTGTCAAAGATCGTACCTTTCTACAAAACGAAATTTTTGACATTGTTCCAAAGAACATTATTGCCTTGCCTTCCATCGCTAGGCCACAAACATTTATACACACCAGATATTATGTAAAGTGCAGGGTATATACAAAGGGGTATGAATAGAGACCAGTTCTTGTCTTCTAAGAGCTCACAGTTTAGTGAGGATGCAGACATACATACACACAATAGAGAATACAATATCATTCAACCTAGGTAGGCACAGGATGCTCTGGAAGGACAGAGTAGGAAGGGTACCTAATATTCCAGAGGAACTGGAGGATACGGCACTTGGGAGGGCTATTGAAGGATGAGTAGGAGTTCACCAAGACTTGAAAAGTGGAAAGCACTAGATTGGTATAAGCCATCATTCAACAGTATATTCTAATCAACAAATATCCAAAGCATGGTAGATTTTTATTTTAGCCTTGCACCCATTTCGGTTGAACTAAGCGATGTTGGTGTTATATGAGGAAGAGAACAGATCTCTAAACTCTGGAAGAAAGTAATATGTACAAAACTTTTTAAAAAGTTAAAACAGTTGATGAACTACAAAAGAAAGTCAATATGGCTTGACACAAATCATTTTCTATAACTATAGCCGTATATGAGCAGGATAGATCCTCTTTTGGGGAACTGTATTAAAAACAGAACACTTGGGAAAGAAATTCCATCCTTTCTCTTAGAAGAAACCTTTTAGAAGAACTCAGTTGCATCTTGTTATGCAGGTTTAATTTGGGGGTGGTTTGATTTTTAGTTAGTAGATCCTTTGTCTCTAAAACAATAAGAATAGCTAACTCTAGCTCCAACTCCAGCTCCACTTCTGGCTTATTCTGTGATCTTGAGGAAATCATTAAACCTTCATAAATTTATTCATTCAGCATTTACACAGTGTTTAGTATATTCTCAGAAAGACAGAGGATGCTTTGGAAGGACAGTAGAAAAAGGGTGGGAGATGAAAATGATACAGTCTCTGTCCCTGAAGAGATTTAAAATATAACGAGTTTTGGTTATGACAGCTCATGCAAAGATGACAACAGGTTGCTACTGAAGGACAGAGAAAGGGACTCCTAAGAGCCCAAGGAAGGAGACTTCGCAGAAGAAGTACCATTTCAGCTTGATTAGGAAGAACCTAACCAAACCATGGGGAGGACATTTTTCAGACACAAGGAACAATAGCTGTTAAGGCCCAGCGGAGATTAGAGACAACGTAGTGTATTAGAAGAACTGCAGGAAACTTGGTGTATCTATAGCAAAAGGGAGGGGTGGAAAAAAATATAAGATCAGTAGAGACCAAATGTAGAAGGGTCTTACATGCCTTTCTTTGGGATTTGGACTCTTCCTGTCTAGATGAAGAGGTTTCAAGCAGTGGAATGGCAATATTAGCTTTGAATTTCAGAGTTGTAACTCAGGTGACAATGTAGCACATATCTAACATTGAAGACTTGGGGAATTTTTCCCCCATGGAGTAGAATGTTCCAGGTAGCAATATGGATATTAATCTTGAAAAGAGACAACACTGAGAAAATGAGCCAGGGGAAAAGAAGCACCTGCCCATAAATATGGAAACAGAAAAACAGGAAAAGATAGATTTCAAGAAGGGCTTCTATTTTGGATATTGGCCAAAAATGGCAGAGATGCTAGGCCTGGTGAGATGAACTGATCTCAGGATTCTAAATGGAAATCTGGGTACGGATGTATTTATTTCTATCTTATGAGGCCCAGAGGAGTTTTGTAGGTCTAAAGGTTGTTTTTTTTTTAAGTCTTTAGGAGTTTTATGGCTTTATTGAGGTATAATTGACAAATAAAAATTATATATAAGATATACAATGTGATGGTTTGATATTTGTGTACACTGTGAAATGATTACCACAATCAAGTTAATTTACACATCCATCACCTCACATAGCTACCTCATTTTGGTATGGTGAGAACACTTCAAACTTACTCTTTTAGTAAATTTCAATGATATAATACAGTATTATTAACTATAGTGACCACACTGCACATTACATTCCCAGTATAGCCTTTAGTTTTTGTCTGGGTTCCAAACAGAACAGAGTCTTAGTTTCTGTTAGTCTGTTTGTTTGTTTTTTAATGAGCATAAACAACTAGCATAGAATGGCAATTAAGAAAATAACCAGTGAAACTGCTATGAGGATAACAAATATTATTATGTTGGAGGCCCCTTGTATTAGAAGTCATTGGATCACCAGCAGTAATCACATCCCCAAGAGTATAATAAGGTTACATTATTCTGATTTTGGTCAATAGGACAGCACTGATGGGCTTTATAGAAAATTCATAGACTCTACCAACAAAGATTAAAAGTTCTACAAAAACTAAATAACTGCAAATGGACTGCAAATCTGTAAATTTTTGATAAATCAGTATACAAAGAAGAGAGAACAAACACAGTAACACATATGATATCTCAGTAAAAATTAAACTAGTGATTTCTGGTGGGAAACAAAACAAGTATGTATCTAAGCCTCTTGTCTTTGAGAGTTATAAACTACATAGCAAGTAATGAAAAGCTAAAGGAAATATCAATTCACATGTGATAGAAAATATCTCTCTAGGTAATCTATTCCTCTCAATAGATTAATCAAAAGCAAGATTAAGACAACAAATACAAATATAGTAGCAGCATTTCTAACATGTTTATTTGGCATTGTGACATTAATTTGGAGACCATCAGCATGGGACTAAGTGCCATGGGACAATTTAATATTGTTGGCCCATGTGTCTAGCTCTCCAGTGAGCCATTTGATAACGCATGTCCAAACTCAGAGTATTCGATGTTACTCTAGCAGCATGAACAGAACCACACAGCATGCCCTGACTTCTGGCAGTGAATAGTGCCTCTGCCTCTGCAGGCATCAGGAGTCTCTTCTGTTTCCCCTCTCCCAAGTTTCTGTGTTAGCAAATCAAGGTGACAACAGTGAGGGCTTCACTATTTCAAGGGAAAAGCTGGAGAACTGGAGGGGGCATTTAAATGAACAAGAAACATTGCTGTAATTGCCAAATAAACATGTCCTAAAATGACAGGAATTAAGGAAAAGTCCACAGGTTAATTCTGTTTTTCACTCATCTTAAGTGCGAACAAGCACTGACTCCTAGCTTTCAGATAAGCAGAAATAAAGACTTAAAGAAAAGTAGGCAGTGAGTGCTGAGAAGATTGGGTGTTTGGCTGCAAAAAAACCGTACTATTCCTCTGTGATCTCAGGGATCTGTCCCTTTGAAAGCACCTACCTCAAAGGGTTGTGGTAAGAGTAACACTAAGATCTGTCATTGTAGAACACTTACTACAGGCTAGACATTGTGCTAAAGGCTTTCATAGACTATCTCATTTCATCCTCATTACAACTCAGTGAGGTACATGTTATTAGTATCACTCCTGTTTTACATGAGGAAACTGAGGATTAAGGGGGATAAGTAATTGACTCAAACAAGGTTACCCGCCTAAGAAGTGGTCAACTGGAATTTAACTGCGGGTCTTCTGACTCCAGAGGTGGTGTTCTTAATGTCTCTATCATAATGGATGAATGGGTTATTAAATGTTTTCAAAAGTATAAAATGCCATATAAATGCAAAGGGTTGGGTCTCCTAACTTAGTGGGTTGTTTTTGTTTTTGTTTTTTTTAGTGAATTCAAGCAGGTGCATTTTTCCCTTCCTAAAATTCACCCAGTCCTGTAAATTATATAAATTACTTTTGGTGAATCTCGATGTAGTGACAGAAACTATCAAAAGAAAATTGGCCAAGCTATTCTCTAAAGCCGTTTCCTGGTGGAGGTGGTACAAAATTTCATCAAGGTCTATAGCTCATTTTTATTTCTCTGCTTTAGGTTCAATGACAAAGGGCTCTTTTACACAATCTTCTGGAAAGATGGCATAGCCCTGTACTGAGCAAGATGTCGACAAGGAGATTTGTTTGGGGATGTGATTTCCTTATATCCTGACTGCTATTCTCAACCACTCACAGGCCCTCAGGGCCTTTGGAGTCTGAAGGGCACTGAATTACATAATAAAGATCCCTCTAATCCCAAATTTCAAGATGGTTACCTTGTTCTACTGTTTCATGGGGACTTCATCTTTCCCACTCAAATGAAAGTAATTAATGGGCAAGGTATGTTTCTTTCACCCATTTGAATCTCCCCCCGGGCCTATCACTATGTGAAGTCTATTGACGATCCTACCTAAGCTGGTGATGCTATTGGCATTTTCGGACTGAGGAAGAGAGGCACTGGATCTGTTCTGACAACATGTTGCTGCCCACATACCACCTTCAGTTTCTTAACTGAGTTTTACAAGTAGCTGCTCTGGGCCTGACATTGTAACAGGCATTTGGAATCCAAAATAAGTAAGATGATGTGGTCTCTGCTATCAAGGAAGTTTTCCATCTAATGGTGGTTGTTAGGGGTGGTGGGTATTATTCCAGAGTATAGGCTTTTCCACATGGTGTGCCAGAACCCATATCAAATGGTGGCTTAGTCATATTTTGCACTGATTTTTATACCAGACACACTCTAGCAGGGGAAGCTATGGGCTAGGGAGGTTGCTACAAGGTGCTTTCATAGTTCGAAATCTCCGGTAGGGAACTGGAGTGGCATATGGCTCTGGCACCAGGCTTCTGGTCTATTAGGTCACTCCTGGGTTTTGTGCATCTTTTTATCCTCTTATGGGAAAATATAGTCTGTCTGGAGTGCAGTGAAGTTTCTTTAGCTTGTTTTTATCCATGCCTACTGAGAAATTTCCTCTGTTAACTTGTTAGTAACAGCTGTTGAAATTCCAGTGGAGTCTGTGGATGCACACGCATGCTCACAATAGAATTTATTTTATCATTCCACTAACGCATTAACCTTTTCTTTCTCTTTCTTGAATATCGTGTTCCTGGGCTAATGGGGTAAAAGTAGGCCTGCCTAGATTAGAGATACCTGCTTGGAATAGGATTGCACTTCCCATGTGTCTAATCCACAGGCAATTTCAGATCATACACATAAAACTGGAGACACACACTTTAGAACAGGAAAACATGGAGTGCATAAAGAAACACATTCTTTACCTTTCCCTCCCCCTGGAAGAGAGATGAGGCAGCGAGTCTAGCCATAAACTCCTAGAAAAAGAAATAAATCACCTAAATCCCAATCTCTTTTGGATAGGACTAGATAAGGTTCTGTCTATTGGAGATGATTTCTGTAAAAGGATACTGGTAAAAAGGTATAAAACTTGATCTGTGTAGTTGAGCTTTCTCTTTTTAATCCTAGACATAAATTCCACTCCTTTCTGCTCTATAGATATAGTCCCATTAGTATCCTGGTTGAGATCAACACTAATTCTTTGGAGAGAGATTGCTGGAAAACCTTTTAGCAAGGATGAGAAGAGTATTAGTGGCAAGCAGAAAAAAGGATTGACAACTGTGATTAAAAACAATTACCTCCAATTGAGTGTATTATAGTGTGTGTTAGTGAAAAAAAAGTGTGTGAATGTGGCAATATTCGTGTGGGGGTATGTATAAGAGTTTAGCAAAGGATACATGGGTGTGTGCATGAGAGTGTGGATCACTATAAGCATGTACGAATTGATGTATATAGATGTAGGTCAGTGGGATGATATCTGTGAGAAAGTACAGGTTAGTGTCAATGTGTGTATGTGTCAGTGACAATGCATCCATATGAGTTCAGGTAAGAGTCAATGGAAGTTCAGGAGAATGTATCAAGAGTTAGTGGTTTATGCATCAGTGCCAGTATGAATGTGTGTGATGTATGAATGGGAGTTTGTGCATAAGAGACTGCACACGTGAATAGACATGAGTGTCAGGGAGTAGTATGACTATGTGTCCATGGGAATGTATGGAAGGGTATGATTTTGAATTTGTAGTTGTGAATGTGACAGTATGTGAGAATGTAAGTATGTAGGCCTGGTTTTGCAGTGCGACTGTGTGGGTTTTTGTGAGTAGTAAATGTGAGTGAGTATATGTATGCGTTAGGGCGTCAAGGTGACTGTACCTGTGTGTGTGTGTGATTGTGTATGAGTGTGACAGTAGGGTGACGTGTCAGTGAAAATGGCTGAGTTTATGAAAGTGAGTGTGTTTGTGATTATATTTGCTGAGTTCGGTGAAGAATACAATTATGCCTCAGTGATAAGGTGAGTGTATGAGTGTGAATATATATCAAAATAAGTGTGTTTCTATGTGTAAGTGTGATTACATGTGAATGTGACATGATAGGGAAATTGTATCAGTGCTGAGTATAGAAGAGCATGTAATTCTGAGTATAAGAATGCTAGTAAGCGTAAAACAGTTGAGATTGTGTTTATGGTGTGTGCATATATAAATGTCAACATACGAGCATGCATGCGTATGTATGTATCGCTGTGATGAGTTAGTTATCAGCTGTTCATATGAGTGAAAGTGAGAAGGAAATAGTGCAAATGTGTTGGAATGAATGAAACTGAATGTGTGTATATCTATGAGAAATAAGGAGAGGAAAGACAATATGTACTTGTGCACAGAGTGTGTGTAATTGTGTAAAAAAAACTGAGGGTCAAGGGTGATTCTATCATCTGTATGGATGTGACTGTGAAAGTGTGACTAGGAGTGTGTCAGAATATAAGAAAACATAAGGCATGAGTAGGTGAGAATGTGAGAGCCGGATATATGGCAAGTGAGTGTGTGTCAATATGAAAATATGAATATGTAAGTGAAGGTGTCAGTATGTAGCAAATAAGAATGTGCCTATATGTAGTGGATTTGTAAATATGATGGTTCACGAGGGTGGGGGATAAGAATGATTATCACTATAAATATGTCTAGCGTGAACAGTGCCGGTCAAAAAGTATACATGACTATGTGAGTGTATGAGTACGGGAGTGTGAGCACTGAAGGGAACCAAAATAATTTCATATTCTCAGAAATTCTTCAGGATGTTTCTCCTCCCAAAATCACGTGTCCAGTTACAGGCAAGTTACCTATCACCTCTCAACCTCTATTTCCTCATGAGTAAAACACTGATGATAATAATAGGTACCTTGAGATAGTATCACCTTCATAATCAGAAACAAATATAGTAACTATTAGAAAAACATACCCTCCTTGCAGTAGGATCAAATTGTCTCATGCAAGTAAAATGCCTAGTAGAGTGCTGGCAACAGTAGCTACTCAATAAATACATGTTATTATTGCAGCTGTCATAGAACACCCAGCAGAGACTCAGGGGTTTGCTTCTTATTTTAGCCAGTTCTAGTTACCTTCTGTTGTTCAAGGGCTATAGAGGATCCCCTACCACAGCATCTCTAGAAGTTGAATGCATCAGTATCGGCAAGGCTGTAATTTCATACCTTTAATTTCACGGCTGAAACTCTGGAGCCTCCCCTTCATGAGAAGGCATCACATAAACACCTGTTGCTGAGCCACAGTTTTCCTTTGTCCTGTAGGCCCCAGGACAGGCTCAGTGTAAAAGGGAATTGGATTTTATATTTCTCGTTTGTTTGTTTGTTTTATTTAGTTTGTCTTTCTCTAATTTTTTTTTTTGGTTCCTTGTTTGTTTTTGACCTGGGAAATATGAGAGTTGCTAAGTAACTGATAAAGAAACTGACAGAAGACCACACAGGTAGACAGGGAGGAACAATAAGATATAAACAGGTGGCTGGACTGCAGTGTATAGCAAAAGAAGGCCAGATGGAGAAGCCAACAGAAGCTAAAACAGCTGCCTGAGAGGCAAAGAGACAGAGAGCCGAACAGAGAATCAAGCCAAGAAACCTGAAATAAGTAGAGAGGAAGACAGAGAGGCCCAAACTGAAAAGCTGCTGGGGAGCTGTCAGGCACTTGTGAGAGACTAGAGACCTGTGAGATCTAGCCCCTACCCCTCAAGAGCTTACAGTCTAGTTTATCCACTAAGATGAATACTGCAGAAACCATGCAACAATTATTTTAGGTAGTCGAGAAGCAAGAGCTAACTACATGCTAGACTCAAGTGTTGTTGGAGAGCTAGGGAAGGGAGTATTGCCTGGTTGGGTAGGAAAGCATACAGAAGGTTCTGGAAGTTTAAGTTAAGAAGCTGGCATGAGTTGGATTGGGGGTTACAGATTAAATAGGCAGGTGAAATTAAGGTTTTGATAGTAGAATTTACAGGAACCAACTGGTAAATTTGTGGCACGTGTCTGAAATGCCACCTTAGCATCAGGAAAGCAGGAGGAAAAGGAATGACAACTTGATAAGAAGCAGGTCTGTGTTACACTGAAGCTCTTGGATGGAGTTTAACAACTTGATAGTGACGATGAGTTTGTTTCTCCTACTCCCCCTAGGATATAGTTCAAGGTTTTCTATTCCCATGTTAGATGGGCAAACCAAGAGGCTGAGAGCAGCTGTACTGGGCACGATCCCCCAGAAAGAAGAGGTCATGCCCTGGGGCCTGGCTGGTGAAGTCTAGCCAGAATCTTTGAAATTGAGTGCTCTTGTGAAAAGGTGGCATTTACCTGGACTTAGAGATCCCTAGCTCCCTGCCCTGGAATCCATTACTCACCTCACACCACCACCGCTGCAGGATCTCAGCATGGGTGGGCGCTGCCCATGAGAAGGGGCCAGGCTGCCTTCAGTTCCGACGAACTCAGTGCTGGGTACACCAGCTGCCACAAGATGCAAGGAATCAGCTGTTCTTTCTTGGGGAAAACCTGCCAAGAGAAGCATTGTGGGGGAGCAGGAACCTCTTCCCCCACGTGCTACTATTCCCTCATCCAACCCCTCAAACATCACACGTGCACTACAGTGAATTTCAGAAAATCCCTTCAAAAGGCAGAGAATCAGAAAAGTGTAAAAAGGAATTGTTACGTATGAGTCCAGAATGGGCACTGAACTGGGAGTTTCAAGTTGAGAAGTGCTCTCACTTCACTTCTCTGGATCAGTTTGCTACCAAGGAGAAAAGACCTGCCCTAGTCACCTTGGACAAGTGTTCGGAGGACTAAATCAAATATGACAGCTGTGAAATATCTGCGTATTTACTGGAGGTGGTGTCGTCCAGTGTACCAGAGAAAACTGAGAGATGATGGCAAATGCAGTTGGGCTCTGAGGATGCCTGATCTCCTGAAGTCCTGGCACTGCTGTTCATCCCTCAACTCCAAGTGTCCACCTCCATTTCCATTTTCCTTCTCAATAACCTCCTTCACTAGTGTGGGAAGCACACTGAAGTCCCCTATATCCTTTCACAGCTGCCGAGGGCTTCAGTCTCTGATCCTAATTGGAAATTCTCTCTGCCTTCCCCCTGTCTCCACCACAGAGATGTCTGTTATAATCTTCCCAAGATTTTGTAGGACAAATACATACTAGGGTTTTTATTTTTATTTGTGTGTGTGAGAGGGGGGAGCAATTTATTCTATCATCCCCACAGAGGTTTCCATGTCCAACAATGAAAGAGATGGAGTCTTTTCAACCCCTTCCTTTTCTGCCTTTCCCCACATTCACTTGAGTCTCTCAAGGGTTTAGCACTCTCAAGGAGGAGGAACAAATTGCCCTGATCAGGATCCCAAGCCCTGCAAACCTTCCTACCATTCCCGCCTTTCCCTCCACAGTATTTGTCTCCAAAGAAAAGCAGCATGTACATGTAACTCCCAATAGAGCCGGATCCAGGCTAGCACACATGCTATTAGAGGACACCAGAATATGCAGGGTCATAAGCCAAAGTCAGGGATGGGTGGATTGATAGATGGTTGGATGGATGGATGGAAGGAAGGAAGGAAGGGTGGATATCCGAAGGTGGAGATAGCAAATTTAGAGCCTTGGGGAGCCAAGAAAAGCCCCATGATTCCCAATACCACCTTCTCAAATAAAAAGACCAAGCCATATCCTAGGTCTTCCACTTGCTTCTGGCAAGGCTCCAGAGCACATCTGCCCCCTGTGGCACTGACATTCCCTGAATGCTGCCACATGCACACTCCAAGAAGCCTTTCTAAATCTCACCCACTGAGCAGCTGAGTGGTGTGCCTACAGCTTCCCCCATTGCAAGAGCTCATCATGCAGGGGTGTGGGGTGGGTGTAGGGTAGTGAGGGCTGTCAAAGTTCCAGAGAGGGGTGAGGTTCAAAAAGTATGGCCACAAAAAAAAAACCTTGCCTATTCTCAGGGCTGAGGATTAGTCCCAGGGAGGCAACATGCACCCATAAGGGTGGGGAACAGCGCTAGAAGACCTGGAGCAGGGGGGGTACACCAGCCTGTACTAACCAAGCACCTCCAGGTATCTGCACAATATTCAGAGCTTTCCTTAGGCCTACCTCCACCTCTCTTCACTCACTTATTAACTCCATGCAGCCTGCCTCAAACCCAACAGTTGCACACTGGAGCCAGTGCAGATGCGACTGGCCAGATGCAGTGCTCCACCTGGTGGCCACATTCCTCTTGCTGGTCTGGGGGTATGCCCTGTGTGAGAACATTAGGGGTGGAATATATCTGTGTGGCTCCCAGTACCACATTGTACTGGGTGCCTTGTGTGTCCATACCACATTGGGTGTATGTCAAATCATATTTATACTATGTTGTGTGTATGTCAAGTCTGTATTATGCTGGGTAAATGTGCAGTCATGTTTATATCATGTTGTGTATCATGTCAGTACTGTATTGTGTACTTGCTGTGGGCCTGCACTGTGTTATATGCGTATTGCATCTATTCCATGCTGTGTGTACACCACGTGGCTAATCCATATTTTGTGTCATGTGCCTACGCCACATTGTGTCCGTATCATGTTGTGTGTCTATACTGCCTTGTGTGTGCACCTGTGGCTCAGTTTCTTTCCAGAGGTAGGGATCAGTGCACACATCTTGTACCTGTTAGCACCCCAGCCTTGCTGCATTCCAACTTCTTGCCAACATCTCTGTATGGGGACTAGAGTTGCCATCTTTTTGGGAGTGGGGTAAGGGAAGCTGCAGACAACTACTCTCTCTACCACAGAGTCCTCCCACAGCAAATGCAGAGAGCTGGGAAAGGAATTCTGGAGCCTTTTTCAGGTTCAAAGAATGAAAATGACTGTTGCAGGTGGGCGGGGAGGGATGGTTCCTTCTCTCAACTCCCAGTTCTATCTGTATATGAGAGAGGCCTACAAGAAGCCATATCTGCCTGAGTCTCTCCTTCAGGCCAGTTAGAAGAACTGAAGCCCTTCTCCACAAAGTGTAAGAGTTGCATGAGTGTATAGCACTAGCACCAGAGCTGGGCTATGGGATGGACGTATAGGGATCCCTGCTAAAGGTGTTTCTGTTGAGGTTACTAGAGGATGTGTTTGTGCTGATCCTTACGGGTAGATCTCTTGAGAGTTACAGAATTCCAAAAAAGTCCACGCAGCTCTGAGACAGATGGGGGAGAAAGATAGAAGCGAAACAATCCACACCTTAAGCCTGGTCCTTCACTCACCCTCACTCCAAGACCTTCTGTTTTGAGATTCAGGGAGTCAGGGCCCATACTGAATTTCTGCACCACCACTCCCCACTGTATAAGATCCCCACATAGTTTTCTGTTTGATTATAGGGTCCCTGACAGATTCTCCACTTGAGCTTCTATTATTTTCCTTATTGTTCATCACTCACATGACATAGAAGTATAGTCATGCTGTTGAAGAGATGAATAGGCTGCATGTTTGTTTTGTACTATTTCCCCCCAAATGGAGAGCATGTGGGAAGGAGTGTGATTTAGAAGTGCCTTAAATTTGGGGGAGAGCGCTGACCTTTAATGGGCCTGTCTTTATAACCAAAAAACAAATGGATCTTCCCCCTAAAATGTTACATTTTAGAAACCACCTCCTCCGAAACCCATCATTTGAAAGACAAGGAAACTGAGACCCAGAGAAGGGCAGAAACACATGGACCAGGTCGACTGACTTCTGATTCCTAGGGTTCATTCCACACCAGATCCTGGTCCTCTACTGCCTAAAAATCTTCCTACTCCAAATCCAGCCCCTCCCACCTCACAGCAAAACCCTGGCCTCCACCTCCACTGTGGCCTGCAATACCATCCTATTCCATCTCAGTGATCACTCTCCAAGGCCTCTCTATGGCCATGCCTTTGGAACGATATACATTCTCCACCAGTACACTGTTCATCTCTTTCCAGTCTTCCAGGTCCACATCTCCCATTTTGCTTCACATCTGCAAGACCAAGCAATAGCTAGGCCATCTTACCCCTCATCACATCCCCTGGGTGCAGCACAGATTGCCCCAACCTGTAGATAACTGACCGAATGTGCAAAATCAGACATGGATCCATTGCACTGATTAGCATTTCCAATTAAACTCCCCATTAAGCTGTGTGTATTATTGACTCCAGTAATCACCGTATATGTAAATGCAAATGCCTTTCAGAGTCGAGGAGTCAGATAGGAAGTGACACATTTCTGGGGGGAAATGGAAACAGATGGCCATACCTTGGCGTTTACTTGGTTCTTTGGTATCCCTATATCAGATATTACATGTCTGGCTGTTACTGGATCCAAACCTAGGGCCTCACACCTGAAATGGAGGACTCAGCCCTTCCCGCCCCCTGCTGGAGAAGCCGTGAAGTGATGAGTTGGCAGGTCAGTCCATTCCAGGCCCTGCAGAGGAAACCACCTGGTTTCTGGCAGATGGAGAAGTTGGGGGAAAACAGGGCAGCTGAAGCTTAAGCTGCACCCCAGATGCCTGCACAGCTGCACTTACCTTCTAGGGTTGTTGTTGTTGCTGACCCTCAGTCTGGGCCTCTGCCTGGGAATGAGGGCTTTAATTTTTTTTTTTTTTTTTTGAGCACTAGCAGATACCCCTATGCCTAAAGCAAGGGCCTGGCACATACCATGTAAAAGCTGTCAACGTACCTGTCTTGGACAAATTCAAAGCACCTCCAGTCCCCTTTGGGCCCCTGCCCCTCCTACTCCCTTCTCCTTACCCAGGAAGAAAGAGCTGGTTGTTGAGACTGCCTCTCATGGAGTTTCTTCTTCCCTTGACAAAAAGCAACTGGCTCCTGAAGGTAGGTTACATGGATGGGAATGCTATTGATCCCCTAAATACCAAGAAATTTTCCCTTTAAGTCTCAGCTGAGCCACAGGTACCTCAAACACCAATTACCAATCTCATCCAGGAAATCAGGGCCTTTGGATTCCTGGTCAAACAATGTTTTTTCCTTTTATCACTTTGTTCCTAGTTACTCTATCCAATCTGACCTACCTATTCTGATTTCTAGGGGTTTTTTTCTGTTTTGTTTTGTTTTGTTTTGTTTGCGCTGGCTATCCTCTTAGACCTCACAGTAGTCTGAGAACTCACAACAGCAGAGTCTCTAATGGGGGCAGTACCTCCCCATTCTTGCAATTATTCCTCATTGCCCTCACTTGTCATGACCACTCCTCTACCCCCAAAGACCTCAGCAAGCTTGTTTGCTCTATACACCATTCCCACCTCTAACCAAAAAATCTGCAACCTGTGGGAATGGTCAGCAAATTGGAATATCCTCTAGGGTATATAGCCCCTTGCCTGCACCTTTATCACAGCGGAATCTTCTTTTCCTGTTAGGTCTCTCCTACAAGGCTCACTTGCCAGCTTGGAGGGTCTGGTCCATTACATCTCAAGGTCCCTCTGTCCCCAAGATTCTTAGCTGTCAGCTTTTACTCAGCATATATCCCAATCTCTTCTCTATATGCCTCTTTCATGGGAGCAGGGGATATGACTTTTTTTTCCAGAAACAGAGGCTTAAATGGTTGTTTCTCCAAGTCCTGGCCTATTAATCGACCATTACCACATTAAGTCCCTTTGCCCAAAGGTGCCCATGATTAGAGGCCTCAAGTATCAAAACACAGACCTGCCCAATCATAATTTTGCAAATGGTCCAGTGAAAACCGCACTGACCTTTATACTTCAGTCATCTCAGAACACGGCCACAGTGTTGTCACCAACAGGAATGGACCTCCTTCTGTTCCAACACCTCAGACAGCCATACAGTTGGCCTGGATTTGAGTCTGCAAAACCATGGGGTGAGCAAGACTAACAGGCTAAAGGCTTCCCTGCTGAAAGCCACTTTTTAAAAATAGCACTGCAACCACCCCCTTCATGCTTCCCAAAGCCAAGCCACTCACCCTTCTCTCCTTTGCTTCTACAGACCATAGCCCACAACCCTCAAGTGCAGAGTCTGGCAGTGGATTCTGGAAGATGGAACCAAAAACAAAACAAAACAAAACGAACAAACAAAAAAACCCAAGTGGGGCCTCTGGTTCCCTCCCTTCCAGGTACCGCTCTCATGCCACGCCCCCACCCCATCCCTCAACCACCACCTAAGGAAGGAAAACCTGCTGAGAACAAGAATCTAAAATGTTCAATCTGCCCACAAGTGTGACAGTAATCTTGCCAAATCTAATTCAAAAACTAAGGGCAATGCCGCCTCCAAGCTGAAGGGGACAGAGAAGGGAGGGCCAATGGACCTAATGAACCCCCCTCCCCAGACAAAGACAATGGCCAACTGAGGGACCCCAGGCCTTTCAGGGACATTATTGCGCAATTTCAAACCCCACAGGAGAATAAATGAGTCCTCCTGCCTTTACCCTCCCCCCACCAATAATGGGGAAAGAGGATAAAGAAAAATAGTGGAAAGGGGGAAAGGCGCCACTTTAAAAAAAAAATCACTTTTTCTGTTTGTCAGGTCGGGCTCTTCCCCGTCCTCTGCGACTTGCCAGGGCCTCCACCACACACCCCCCTCGTGGAAGGGGGGCAAGTATTGCCTTCGCTGCAACAGTGGCTGGTGTAGGGGGCGGGTAGATGGCATAGGGTTTACAGGCTGACGTAGCTCTTGGGGCAGATTATGCCTCTAGCGGCCCAAGCCCCAGTATGCGAGTCTAGGGCTCGACCCAGCAAAGGGTCTCAAATCCTTTGAGAAGGGCCCTGACACACCCACTTGTCCGCGTTCGCGCCCTGGGATCGTGCAAACAGAGCAGTTGGTCTCAGGGCTCCGGGGAAGCCACGTCGGGGACTCGAAGCTGGAACGCCATGAGAGCGGGAGGGGGATCCGAGAAGGCAGAAAATCTGCCTAGCCGTATAAAAGCAATGCCCAGCCGCCGCCCCCTCCCCGGAGTGAGCCAGGTTCCATAAGTCGCGGGATTTACCTGCCACTGGTCCAGCGACCCTGTCAAGACCTTTCCTCTACCTCCGAGCGCTCAGGTTGGCGGGACTGGGGAGCTGCAGCCCCGGGCCCAGCCCGCTCCCCACCCCCGGATCTCCCCCTGGCCCTGCACGCTTGCTCCAGGCAAGGAAAACCTGCAGACCCTCACGCAAGACCCCAGACGGCCCAGTCGCCCACAGCTGCCCGCCCGCGGTAGAGCCCTTGCTCGGCAACCGCTCCCTATCCCTTCTCTGCTATGACGTCACCCGGGCTCTGCGCCGTACATAGGCCAATCAGAGGATGAGTATCAAACTAAAATCGCCCTGAGTGGGCTAGTGGGGACCAATCTTTTGTTTCCAGGCAGGAAGCGCCTAGGAAGGGAGAAAAAACTGGAGAGGAGGGAACCGGGAGAGGGAAAGGAAGATGAGATGGAAACTTCTACAGTTAGGGTTGTCTAGACAGAGGTCTGGTCATCAAGAAAGAGGCTCACCTGACAGTAGGAGGGAAGGAGGTATATCATTTCTCTTCCTTAACTGGCCTCTTCAAGAAGACTTAAATTTCACATAAGTTTACAGGAGAGGAAACCTGTCCAGCTACACGGGCACTTTTGAGGAAGGAAAATGGTTTGGGTTTGGGACACCACCTGTCAGTCAAGCAAGTATCACTGATGGAGTCTCTGGGATACACAGTAAACTCGGATAGGACACTAGGATTCAAACATATAACAATCTAGATAGGGAAACTACCTTTCTGCACATGAAACACATTTTGAAACAAAGCATTACACACACAAAAAAATCAATTTCAAGTTTATAGATATAGATACAGATACATTTAATTTCATTAAAATGTAGTCCTCCCTAAAACCTTCAATTGCTTCTCTTGTCTTTAAGAATTCAAATTTTTGCTGGTGTCCAAAGCCTAAAATCTACCTCCAAAAATTATCTTTTGCAATTCCAAAATCTGTTACCTCCAACCTATGATTTGGCTAGCTTATGTAAATTATGGTAAAACCCGGTGAGGAAAAATTAAACTGTCATTGAAAATGGCAGCAAATGCACAATAATAAGTTCATCTGAATTATAATGATGTAAAATATGCTTGCAAATAAAGATCAGAAAAGAATATAAAATTGTGACAGTTGGGTTAAAGTAGTAGGATTATAGGTGATTTTTCTTCTCTTTCAAACTTTATTTTTGTTTTTTTAAAGATTTTATTTATTTATTTTTAGACAGAGGGTAAGGGAGGGAGAGAAACATCAATCTGTGGTTGCCTCTCACACACCACCCACAGGGGACCTGGCCTGTAACCAGGCATGTGCTCTGACTGGGAATCAAACAAGTGACCCTTTGGTTTGCAGGCGGCACTCAAACCACGGAGCCACACCAGCCAGGGCTCAAACTTATTTTTATAAAGATAAACATATCCTCACATACTTAAATGGTAAAAATGAGTCATGACACTCTCAGTGCCCTTTTATCCAATTTTCTCAACTCCTCATAACATCCAGCAATCAGTTCTCCACAATGCCAACAAAATAAGTTTCAAGACTGAGAGTGAACTAATATACCTGTGCAGGTCCTTTTAGGAACAGGCCTCTAGATTTACCAGAGGCAACATCTGGGGAAGTTAGAGAATGGGATGCCTCTTTGGACTAATTTATTTTAAAATGTGATGATTCTGGGAATTGAAAAAACAACAATAATGACCCTTCCAAGGCATGAGAGAGGGAGACTAAGACTAAGTGAACTGCACACTCAAGAGTTTTTAAAAGGATCAATTTGCATTTAATTTTTATTTTCCTTAATTAAAATATATTTATGCATACATGAGTATTACATGAATATTGCAGAAAGTGGAAGAGCTGAAATTTTTATCTAGATCTGAGTCCAAAGCCCATGCTTTTATTAATATGATACTTGGTTTTATTGGTTTGGTTAAAATACATGTTCGCTTTGGAAAAACAAACAAACACAGAATATACCAGATTCAAGGTTTTTAAAAATTAGGCATTTTTAAATAGTTTTTTTTTCAGTATGGTGGTTACTTGTCTCGTAACGCAAAAACACACATCCTCCTCCTTCTCAAATCCCTGATTAGTAGGCTGATATCAGGATGGTTCTGCTTCCAATGATTTTACAGATATCTTTTCATTTAACTTTGGGGTTAAAAAGGAGTAACCCATCACGTTAATTTTTGTTTTTACATCATGATAAATGTAATTTAAAAAAAACCCTCTGATCTAAAATTAAGGTCATTTACTTAAATGTTACACTTCTGATTTTTAAAATGTGTTTATGTGAGTTATTTTAAACAATTAGAATGCTTTTTTAAGAAATAGAAATACATAACTGTATTTTCCTGGCTAATGATTTAACTTGGGTCTTCTAGGCTATTGATTTAAGTAGTAATTAAAAGGTACTTGATTTCATCTAATCCTCCTATATACCTCCACTATAACTCAGAGCTATGTATGTAGTCACCACACACAGTTATTTGAACATTTCATGTGTATCTTTTTTCTTTCTGGTGGTTATAGAAAGTAGTACAGGGTCACAATCCTATCAGGTGCTTGAGAAATTAAAGCATAGGCGTCACAGAAAGAGGACTGGACTTAGGAGTCAGGTCCAGCACAAAGGATTTCAGTCTTCCTGTGAAAGTCGAATAACCTATTTTATTCTTGATATCATAAAGCAGTCTTTACTTCCAATGTGATTTGTTGTTCAAGAGTATAGGACAACTGCATGGGAACTTTCAGGAACGCTGAAATGTCTTAGAGATTTCATCTGTGTAATTTTTCCCACTAAACTCCCGCTGTCCCCCTTTCCCTTCCCCAAGCTCATTAATTTAAGGATATAATAACACTACTATAATAACCGCTTGGCACGTGTATCCTGCTTCTCAAGTTACAAACCACTTTTGTATCTCCTGGTTTGATCCTAACAACCACTACAGCACTGTACTGAGGCAATTATTATGATCTGCATTTTACAGATGAGGGAATGGATGCCCAGGGGTTTAAAGTAGCCTGTCTAATGCCTCTGAGATATGGTCCTAATAATCAAGTATCCCACTCTCAGTTCTATGTTCTTTCTATTACCCTACATGGCATGTTCAGTTGTATTTCGTCTTTGGTTCCCGCCAACCCAGCCAACCCAACTAATCCCTTGAGTCACATGAGAAATGAAAGGCTCTGGAATGGGGCTTGTAGCAGCAGAAGTAAAATAAAACAAGTATTTTCAAAGTTTTCCAGTCATATTCCAGAAAAAGGGAACATTATTCACTCTCATATACCATTGATGAGAGTGTAAAATGGCACAGCCTTTTTGGAGGGGAAGTTGCCAAGGAAATTTTAAATGCATGTCATTTGACCAAGCAATTTCAACTCAAGGAATTTGACTATGGAAATACTCATACAAACATTCCAAGATATGTTCAACTATCTTTGTCCTGAATTTTATGTAAGAATGAAAAAAATCTTACCTAAAAGACAATCTAAGTGTCCTCCAATAAAAGAATTGTTAAATCAACTATGGTATATACGTATTTTGAAATACTGTTTATCAGTTAAAAATAATCAAGTAGATTCCTATGTGATGACATGGAAACACACCTTGACACATTCTTGAGTGAAAAAAAGTGACAGAACAGCATGTATACTATTATTTTATTTTTGTTTAAAAAATTATGTGTGCAGTATGTGTCTAAGCTAGAATTACACATACCAAACTGCTAATGAGGTAACTCTAGGAGTTAAAAACGTGGAAAGGAAGACAAACATGTAGGTATGTGTGTGTGGTCAGGGGCATTAACCATTTTATTTATATATTTCTCCATTGTTTGCATATTTTTACAATAAGCATGCACAAGATTTTACATGTAAGAAACATTAAAAAGGGGAACTATAGCCTTGTGTGGATTAAGACAAAACAATATGAACGAACAAAAACAACCCTGGATCGCAAAATGGGTCTAAATTCCAGGTCAATGTTTCAATAAAGGCTATGGTGTGCCAGGCTGAGCTGATCCATACCTGGAAAAGCACTGGATGCAGGGCAGAAATGTACAACCCACTGGGTTAAAGCAGCCAGGATATCCTGGCTCTATTCCCATCTCTGCCTCAAGTCCCACAGCCAGAAATTGTTCCCAGTGGTAGACTCTGAATCTCTGTGGTTTTCAGTCTTCACAGCTTTTACTACACCAGCAGCACTTAAAAAAAATCTCCCCTCCTGCTCTGAATACAAAAGAACCTGGCTTGGCAGCTAGTGTACAAGGCATTAGTTGGGAGCACAGTGCCCACTCCTCCATGAGGGCCTGCTCACTACAACCTGTTGCCATCACTGAGGTCAGGCCCTATTAAGCCCCTTCCTTCCTGCCTCCCACCCTCATTGTTATGGGTCCCAGCTCTTCTGTAGGAGGCAACACTGTAGGTAGCCTGCTGGGCAAAGAGCAAGGAGCCTCAGAGATGCCAAAAGGTTTCATCCTAGGCCCCTCAAAAACTAGAGGCTGGGGAAAGAGGGAAGCCCATAGATAGGGAATCACCATCCTCTTGGGCCTTCAGGGTAAGGCCAGGGAATCAGGAGACCCAGATTCTAGTCTAGCTTCTGGCTAGGAAACCATAAGGAAGATGCAAACTTCCCTGGGCTTTAGTTTTCTCCTCTGTGAAACTTGTGTTGCCTATCCCCCTGGATTCTTTTATGGTATGAATGGCTAATGGAACAATAGTGAAGGATTTTACAGGTTTCAGAGCTGTACACTTCCTTAATAGACTTGATGAGTCTTCATTTACATATGTTCCTTGGATGGTGGGACCTTGGGAATGGGAAAATCTCTCCTCACCTTCCTTTACTATAAGTAGCACCCCTTAGTGACCTGCCCTGTAGAACTTATGAGTTTGCAGAAGCTCACAGCCTCTGTGCTCCTCCGATCCACCAGGGAGTTAGCAAAGGAAAAGCAGAAGATAATTAAGTACAGGTGGCTCTGGATGAATTAGTATGAGAATAAGGAAGTTCCTCTCCTCTGACTTGGTATTAATTAGCTCCATTTCCACCATGGTCCTGCATATCAAACCACATTATTTAATTGAGCTGATGGTGTGTTTGATTTTGTTCCTCAGTAGATCACATTATGCATTCCTTCCCTACACATTCTGATCACTGCACTGCCCAAACCTAAGTCAAACTGCAGAGTAAATTGAATTTGGAAAGTTGTTTTCATTGCTCTCCCAATTTTACTAGGAAAAGAAATAGAGAGGAGAAGTGGAGGACAAAATCTAACGGACAAAGAACCAAGGAAAGAAATAGAACAACAAATCTTAATTTTTCTTTTGGACCAGCTGGACTATGATGTCATGCCTTCCCAGCTCACCTGTGATTGGCTGCTCAGTTCAGCATCGGCTGAGAGCTAAAGGCTGATTATTTGCCAGAGATACAGACCTTTCAGAGAAGCTTTGAATCATTGCTGGTTGTCGTGACAACCTGGGCAGTGTCTGCTCCTGATAACCACATAATGAGGTCGTCAGGAACAGAAGTGCCCCCCATTACCACACCCAACCATCTGAAGTAGTGAGCAATGGAATATTTCTCTCAGGAGGCAAAGAGAGGGAAAATATAACCAACAAGCATGGTGGAGATCATTTTAAATAATATACATCAGCCAAAATTTTTTTTTGTGGGGGGAGTCTCCTTCTTGACGAATTTCTTATCTACCATCTTCAGGTCATGCCTAAACCATTGTATTTGCTATAATTCAGAGAACTATGGAACAAGTGGTGGAGGGGGAAGGCGACTCTGCAACCCCCCAGCAAAGCTAAAGAGAGTGAATGCTAAATCGATTAGGGAAAGGCACATCACCTCTCTTCACAAGATGCCATTATGGCATGATCCAGGGGCAAAGTGGTAGGGGGCATGTGTCAAAGATGGCAGGGCATGGCCATACTCAGTCACCAAAGTCAAGTACAAAGAGAGCTTGAGGAAAATGAGTTGTGTGATTTTTCTGACTGCTACCTCCATTTCCCTGGAGGTAAACACCTCACTTAACATTATTTTGTGGTCCCAGATGTTCTAGAGAGGGAATATCAACTGCATCTGTGTAATACGTTATTCATTCCTAGGACAATTCATTCCTAGGACAATTTTATTAGCACCTACAAAGTGCAAGGCACACAGCTAGGGGCAACAGCTGCTACACAATGAACCAAATCAGGACCATCTCCTTGAGGATCTTGGCATCTAGTTGCAGCGGTGGAGGGGGAAGATACATACACAAGTAACTTTGATATAAGACAGATGTAGTAGGTACTACAAGGGAAGTCCAAAGTCCTTAATTTCAGAGCAAGGAGAATCACACACAGGCTGTCGCACTCCAGCTCCAACCCATCTTTTCAGGTTGTTCTTTCATCAGTTCTCCTTTATATGCCCAAAAGCCAGCCCTATCAAACTATGATTTCTTTCCATGATATGCATTGACTTTCATACCTCTGTGCCTTTCTTTTCTCCTGCCCTTCCCTTTGCCTAGCATAACTCCCTTCCTCTTTTCCCTATGTGGGGATATTTAATGCATATTTCCATACTCTACTCAAATGGCATCTTGTGGATGTGCAAACTGGTACCACATTTATAACCCCACAGGGTTCTGCACCTGTTAGACATGGATGTCAACTGACATCACTACTATGTACTGCATTCAAATCTAGCACATTCTAGTTCAGTGACACAGAGAACACTGGTACAACTGATTTTGTAATTTTCAGGGAAGAGCATAGGTAAACTCAGACTACTTTTAAAAAGTCTTATTTAGATAACCAACACCTGTTCTTCCACTTAAAATTTATATCTTATTTTTATTTTGAAATAGCTTAAGCTCCCAGAAGTTGTAGAAATAGTGCTGAGTTCCCAAGTATCCTTTTCTGAGTTTCACCCAATATTTTGTTCTCCTATGGTATGACTTTTATTTTCCACAGCCAGAGTACATTGTCATAACCCTGGAAATTGATATCAGTGTAATACTACTAACTCAAATGCAGGCCTTCTTCATAATTTGCTGGTTTTACATGGACTCTTTTATTAAGTAATTTTCCAACTCAGCTGAGAGGTAGCAAGACTATTAGTTGATTTCATTGCCAACTTTTTTCTCAGGCCCATCCCTCTGAAAAAGGCCAAAACCTAAAAGAGTCAAAATTTGCTTGGAACTGAAAGAAAATCAGCTTGAACTAAGAAAAAACAGCCCTACTATTAATCAGCCAAGGAGGACAGACAGATAAAGCCAGTTGCAAGGTTAGCAGAAAGCACTGTTTCTCCCAAGGTCACATAGTGGTTGTAAAAAGCCATAATGACCTCCACATTCATTGAGTACTGTTTCCTTGTCAATGATGCCCCAGACCTGATTTGCTATTTTCATTTATTACTGGGGATTCCCAATTGCTCAGTCATTCTTGCCTCATGACAGTACCCCAAATTCCTAGTCAATAAACTGCAGTCAATCCAGAATCAGAATTCAGCCTTGCTTCCTTAGACCCTCTTCAGAAACACTCAGTGAGAACCCAAATATTACAAAAGGTGTTCTCCCTCTTTTCAATGCATTTCCACAATAAATTTGACTTTTGTGGGACTCTGGTAGTCTTTGGTCGATCCCTGGACATTCTAATTTAATTGCATAGCAAGAATCTGGGTATTGGGGTTTAAAAAAATCTCCTCAGGTTCTAATCTCCTCAGATTCTAATGAATAGCAAAGTTTGGGAACAACTGCATTAGAGATGTCATTGTTTAAGAGTATCTTTCCCCCTTAGGTTTATGCATAAATTCTGCCCGTCTTTCTCAGAATATCTGTTGCAGGGCCAGAAAATAGAACTGGGGAATTTCACAAGGGGCAAGCTTTTAAGTTTGGTCTTGTCTGAGACTTCATCCAGATTTTCTCTGCAGTCCTTACTCCTTTTGCCTTATGGTGGATTCAACTTGGAAAAGAACATAGCTCTTTTCTTCCACTTGCACAGAATGAAAATGACGAAAACATTGACTATTTGGGTAAAACTGTAGTGGTAGTCCTCTCTCTCTCCCCTTTCCACCTTCCCAAACATTTCTCAGTCACACTTCAAATTAAGTAGTGTCAATTTAAAAACTACTTTAATATGTGCACATAGGATTGGGTGACCATCACAGACGTGTTTAATGGATGCAGACCTAAATGTGCTGTTTCTCTATATAATTAAGCACCTGTTGAACCTCTTACCAATCTTTATTTTATTATAATCCAGGAACTCATTACATTCAATGTTCTCTGGTGTTTACATGATCAGGTCACTTTGGGGGGGGCATTAGAAAAAGCTTGCCACTCCTCCTTTTTAATCATCCAAGAGAATAATACATTACCTATTCAGAAAGTAATAAATATGAATCAAATTATGGGTTTTAAAGGTCAACTAAATAGAAGTTTAAAATATGTTCATGTTGAGTTTTAAAAGTTTTTCACCTCCCTCCCCCCAACAAACTCCCTATTAATTCCAGCTGCTAATATGGAAAATTTAATGAATTCTGACATGCTAGGCTAAAGTTTATTGCCAAAATGGAAAGAGAGCAAGTTGCTAGGCAAATTAATACTATAAACATAGGAAAGTGACAACCTGCTAGGGGAGTATACTAACATGCAGTTTTTAACTGCACTTTGCATTCAAATGACCAATATGCTAATTATAGCCCTTATCTGTTTGTTCAAGGCCTTAAGAGTCAGGACAGCTCAGAGCACAGATCCCAACCAGTAGTTTGACTGCAGGTTTTTGGACGTAATAACACGGTGTTTCTTTAAAGATATTTTCAAATTCAAGCTTATTACAAATCAAGATTGGCCTTTCCCCCATTCAGGGAATTAGTGAGGCTTAACCGTGTTCACTATGGTGCTGGCCCCTACAAAGCCCTGCTAACAAAGGCTCTGACTCCCACTTGAGCACTGCCTGTTGGGGCAGATTTCCATGGTAATTTGCTGGTTCTTTTTTGAAAGACGTAGGGTGTCTTTGTAACCTGGAGGGGGGTGTACTTTCCCATTAATCTTGGGATGTCTTTGACCCTTTTTAATTTTCACCACCCATGTAAGGCCAGAAAGAACTCTTAACCCAGCTTTCTGTAATTTAAAGCAAATGCGCCCCTAAAGCTGTTCTTAAAAGAGAGAGAGGTAGATACCACAGTTGAAATTTCAGGCCTTTATCTGAGCTATATTTGGCCAGTGCAGGGGCAGGGTGGGGGAGGTGGAAACTGAGGATTTATCACTCTCCCCCAGGCTCTATTTGGATTCAACTGATAGAGGGGGATTATGTTGAAAGTATCCTGCTCTAGTTTCACCACACAGACTTCAAATTCCTTAGATTTTTGGTAAAATCTAAATAATCTAGAATCCTCAAAAGAGCAGCTTCAAATAATAAGTTTATTATTTTTATTATATTCTACTTTTGACCCTCCCCAACACACACACAAGAGTGCATGCGCTGATATCAGAGTTTCTCCCTACAGTTTAGGGCAATGACTGGTGGACAGGACAGGCCTGAACTAGTCTTAAATTGTTCTTTGCTTTCCTTTATTCTATCCTTCCATTCGGGGACATCTCCCAGGCCACCTAGAGGCCTAATGAGCTAAGAAGTTTCTTCCTGAGTCTGGGAAAGAGAAAATCTGCTTGACTTCTCAGTACAGTCTAAGCAATTTCATTTATTGCTTCTTTTTGGTTTCTGTATTTTAGGAAGACCATTCTGGCATGGGAAATGTTTGACTCAAAGGTGTGAATTGCAGAGGTGGAAATGCAGAAGCCACTGCAGGCATTGGGAGAGAGGATAAGAGAGGGATATTTTTGGTGCAGAAATATTGCCAGTCACACTGCTAAAGAGCCTTTCCACACACAAGTTTGGTTCTGATGTGGGCCACCACCAAGGATCTTTGTCATCAGACAGTAATCTACCACATAATTTCAAAGACAGACTTCTGCACCCATACATGAAAGCAAGACTTTTCATCAATTCCAAGAAGCTTAAGATAAAAATAGAGCTTCTGGTTAAACAGAAATTTATAATGCCTCACAGTGCTGATGACCGGCAGCTTTCCACTTAATGGTGATTTGATCATATTAGGAGTCAAGGCTAGTCCCTGCCTCAGAGAATCTTTTTGGCTGTCATAATTTTTTATGCATGCTGATTTAGAAGGTTGGGTGTGACAGTGGTCTTGGGGAGCAATCTCATGGCTATTTTAGCTGAGCCCTGGGATAACCTGGATTAAAACAGACTGACTACAATGAAAAACCATCTTCTGGTCTGGGGATTTTCATTGGCTACAAGGCACTGTTTCATTTTAAAATAACATTGTCATTTTTAAACACTTTAATTCTCTTGTTTTAAAATGACATTTAAGTTTCCTCTAAAAATTAAGAATAGAGCTACCATATTGAACCATCAGTTTCTCTCCTGGATATTTATGTTAAAAATGTGGAAACACTTATTCCTAAAGGTAGATAGATGCACCCTTATCCTTACTGTGGCATTGTTCATAGCTGCCAAGACATGGAAACAACCTATATGGTCTTTAATGGACAGTTGCATAAAGAAGATGTGATGCATGTATACAATATTATACTACTCAACAATAAAAAAGATGAAATTATTGCCACTTGTAACAGCATGAATGGACCTTGAGAGGGTCATGCTAAGTGAAATAAGTCCAGTGGTAAAGGACAAGAACAGTGTGGATTCACTCATATGTGGGGTATAAAATAAAAAGCAGCAAATGAACAAAGAAAACAAATGAACAAACAAAACAAACATACCAACAAAACCCGAAACTCATAGACACAGACAACAGTATGTTGGTTACCAGACAGGAAGAAAAGCAGGCAGAGGACAAAGATAGTAAAGGGGGTCAAATATATGGTAATGGAAGGAAACTAGACTTCAGATGGTAAGCACAGATGCTGTATTATAAAGTTGAACACCTGAAATTTATATAATGTTATTCTAATAAAGTTAAGTCTTAACATCCTAAAAATGACATTTAAAAACAATTTGGCACTTGAAGAGAAGTTGGATTTCTGCAACTTCTGGAAAACCAGCTTGTACTAAAAAAATAATAATAAAGTCGTCCCCCATATCCACAGTTTTGCTTTCTGTGGCTTCAGTTACCTGCAGTCAACCATGATCCAAAAATATGAAATAGACAGTTCCAGAAATAAATAATTCATATGTTTTAAATTGTGTCCCATTCTGAGTAACATGATGAAATTGTCAGCCTTCCATCTGGGATGTAAATCATCCCTTTTTCCAGCTTATCTGCGCTGTATACCCTACCTGTACATTAGTCACTAAGTAGTTATAATAGTTATCAGATAGACTGTCATGGTATTGCAGTGCTTGTGCTCAAGTAACTTATTTTACTAAGTAATGACACATTCATATAACTGTTATTACACTGTTTTGTTATGATTGTTCTTTTTCATTACTAACTATTATTGTTAATCTCTTCCTATGCCTAACTTATAAATTAAACTTAATCATAGGTATGTATGAATAGGAAAAAATACAGTACATAGAGGGCTCAGTACACTGCATTTTTAGGTATCCACTGGAGGTCTTAGAACATATCCCCTGTGGAAAAGGGTGACTACTATAACCAAATACATTTCCTATAAGCCTGATTCTCTCCTTGGCCCATTTGGATGAATGCTGATTCCAAAACTGTTTCTACAGTGGCACAGAGAAATGGACCAGCCATTTATCCAACAAGTCATTTGTAAAGTTGCTAGAGAAAATAATAGTATTTTTTCAAATAATTTACTGTGGCAAACATACAAAAAAGGAAGGCATGTAAACAAAACAAAATGAAACCTCAGAGAGTCCCCCGAGTTAGTGAAAGGATAGTTTCAAAGTTTTGGATGGATGGATGATTGGACAACGTCCATCTATATCACAGCAAGGCAAGCAGGAACCAAGGAAGCAACCTAGAAGAGATGAAACTATCTAATGTACACCTTGATCTGAGGGTAGAATATGAAAATCCATAAGGACAGAAAGAGGATAAGCAGCCCATGTTTAAAAGCTGCTTCACTATTGGGGCTAAATATCTTCAGCCTGTGATTAGTTTTATTTCATTGTATTCCATGTCACATCACTTCATTTTACTTAAAAGTCATTACTCCTCCTAGAAAGGACAGAAAAGAAAGTCAATTAAATCCACTGAATCACTGACCCCTTGTACATGTTATTTTAGGTGCAAGGGAGTGATGTGGTTGTGTGTTTAGTTTCCCTACAAATCAAGTCAAACAGGGCCAGTGCCTGCCCCTTGGATACTCACAAAGGAAGATAATCTAGGAAGCAATAGAAATGTATATGCAAGAAATATTGGACAAACTTCATGCAGTACCATGTGATCCCCACTGAATATGTCATGGACACATTTGAATGGATCAACCAGTCAGCTCTCCACCACACTATGTGTTTATTGAATGTTATATCTCAAGAAATTTCAATTAATTTTTAACATGAAATTAATCAGGATGGGCAAATGAGCAAAAAAAAGATAAAAATAATTTTAATTATATTTTATTGATTATGCTATTATAGTTGTCCTAATTTTTCCCCCTTTGTCCCCCTCCACCTAGCAAACCCCAGTCCCTTATGCAACCCCCCCCCACCATTGTTTATGTCCATGGGTCATGCTTACAAGTTCTTTGACTACTCCATTTCCTATACAGTACTTTACATCCCATGGCTATTCTGTAACAACTTGTAGTTTTTAATCACCTCACTTCACCCATTCTCCAACACCATCCTCCCATCTGGCAACCATCAAAACACTCTCCGAATCAATGATTCTGTCTCTGTTCTTATTGTTCATTTAGTTTCTTTGTTAGATTCAATTTTTCATAGATATGTATTTATTGCCATTTTATTGTTTATAGTTTTGATTTTCTTCTTTTTCTTAAATAAATCCCTTTAACATGTCATATAATAATGGCTTGGTGATGATGAACTCCTTCAGTTTTTCTTGGTCTGGGAACCTCTTTATTAGCCCTTTGACTCTAAAAGATAGCTGTGCTGGGTAGAGCTATCTTGGCTATAGGTCCTTGCTTTTCATGACTTTGAATATTTTTTTCCCAATCCCTTTTAGCCTGCAAAGTTTCTTTTGACAAATCAACTGACAGTGTAATGGGAACTCCCCTGTAGGTAACTAACTGCTTTTGTCTTGCTGCTTTTAAGATTCTCTCTTTATCTTTAACCTTTGGCATTTTAATTATGACATGTCTTGGCGTGGCCCTTTTTGGGTACAACTTCTTTGGGACTCTCTCTGCTTCCTAGACTTGGATGTCTATTTCCTTCACCAAATTAGGAAAAGTTTCTTTCAGTTTTTTCAAGTAGATTTCCAATTTCTTGCTCTTTCTCTTCTCCTTCTGGCACCCATATGATGCAAATGTTGGACCTCTTGAAGTTGTACCAGAGGCTGCTTAAACTATCATTTTTTAAATTTCTTTTTCTTCTCACTGTTCTGATTGGTTCTTATTTGCTTCCTTATGTTCCAAATTATTGGTTTGATTCTCGGCTTCATCCACTCTACTGCTCTTTCCCTGTAAATTATTCTTTAGTTAGTGTATCCTTCATTTCTGACTGGATATTTTTATGCTGCTGAGGTCCTCACTAAGTTCCTTGAGCATCCTTATAAACAGGGTTTTGAACTCTAAATCTGATAGATTGCTTATCTCCATTTCATTTAGCTTTTTTTCTGGAGTTTTGATCTGTTCTTTCATTTGAGCCATATTCCTTTGTCTCCTCATTTTGGCAACCACCCTGTGTTTGTTTCTATGTATTAGGCAGAGCTTCTTTGACTCCCTGTCTTGGTACTATGGCCTAATGTAGGAGGTGTCCTGTAGGGCCCAGTAGCACAGCCTTCCCTATCATCCAAGCTGGGTACTCAAAGTGTGCCCATCGTGTGGGCTGAGTATACCCTCCCTTGTAGTCTAGCCTTGGTTGCTGTTGGCAGATAAGTGGTGGGGGGTTTACCCAGGTCAGTCAGCTGAAAGGACTGCTGTGACCACTGACCACCAACCCCTGCCTCTGTGGAGGATCAGCTGTGCAGGGGCAGAGTGGTGGTGCTCCGACATGGTCTGTAGCTGTCTTCAGGGTGAGTTGGCCCCGGGATTTTCCGGGTGGTGCAGGCCAAGTTTAACCCCTACCCTGTATTTTGCCTGGGGCCACCCTGCCTGAGCTATAAAGCAATCTCAGATGGCTGCTGCTTATGCTGGGCTTAGAGATTCCCAGGTGAAGCCAAGCTGTCAATCTAAGCTAGCTGCTGCTAGTGCCAGGCCTGGGGCTCACTAAGGCCAGCTGTTGTTTGTGTGAGGGGATTTAGGGAGTTGTGAAGCATGAGCCAAGGCCAGCCATTCACATGGAAAAGCAGCTTGTGTGGGCACATAAGGTGGTTGGGGCAGTGTCTCTGGGAATCTCCAAGTTGGGTCAGTATTAGCCAGGTTGATGGAGTCTCAGCTATGGCACCAGCTTGCTGGCTCTGTGGGAGGAGAGTAGAAAAGGGACAATGGCTTCTGCTGGCCTTGATGCCAGACACTACGTTCCTCCCTGTATGTCTCTGGTGCCTTTCATGCTGCTGCCTTGATGCTGGGACTAGAGGGAGTGAGTTTGACTGGGTGAGTGTCTGTGTGGGTTCCTTTAAGAGGAACTCCTTGGGTCTCCAGCAATTTCTTCCACTGCTCAATCCCTGCTGTTTTTGCAGCCAGATGTTATGGGGACTTATTTTCCTGGCACTGGAACCATGTGCTGGGGGGCCTGGTGTGGGGCTGGGATTCCTTGCTCCTGAGATATCCCTCCCCAATTTTTATCCACCACATATAGGTAACTGATCAGCCTGTTCTATGTCTGTGCCCCTCCTACAAGTCTGGATGGATGTGGTTTCTCTAATTCTGTAGTTGTCAGACTTCTATTCAACTTGATTTCTGATGGTTCTGAGTGATGGTTGTTCTACATTTTAATTGTAATTTTGATGTGGCTGTGTGAAGATGCAAGCCATGACTGCCTATACTGCCATCTTGACTGGAAGTAGATAAAAAATATTTTGAAGCTGACTTTATCCATGATGGCAAGGCCATGTTTGCCACTATCTTTCCAGTCCCTAGCACTCTGCAGGACATCTAGAGGTATGCAATATTTATGAACCAAGTGAAAGAAATGCCATCTGAAGCCAGCAGCTATGATTTAATAAAGTGTATGAAAGAAAGGACTGGTTATACTTTTTGTGTTGTGTTCTAATTTATGGCAATGAATGTCAAAGCCACGACAGGAAACACAAACAGGAAAACTTCATTCATTTTGATCCACGCAATTCAGTGTTCTGATAATCCAAGACCTAAGATAGAATAAAGTTGTTTTGCATTTCCTATCAAAGAACTGTTTGCTAAGCAAATTGTTATTGTTCATGTCAGGCAGGATTTAACCAATTTTAGAGAAGATAATTTCTTTTAATTATTTCTATGCATTAATTTGTATATCCATATTCTAATTATTGATATGTCTCACTTATCCAATGAATATTTTTTATTAACACCTTCTATGTGTCAGGAAGCATGCTAAGCATGAGAGAACAAGCTGTGTTCCCTGACCTCAAGAAGCTCATAGTCAAGGACCAGAGATGGAAAAAGGGGATTAGAGGGAACTATTTAAAAATCATTACTGAATATCTACCACATGTCTTGAGAAATGCTGTATATTTGACACATATAACTTGCATTTACACATGCTTAGCAGCACATGGATACATATGAATTTGTCTTAATAGTAACAATTCAAGTAAAACTGGTTTATTCTTTGCACAGTAGAGAATAATAAGAAATCTTTTTTTCTTTAGTCCCCAACCAATTATTATTTTCCCTCCCTTCCTCTAAACTAACTTCACAAGGGCTAAATGGAGCATCTAAATCCCAAGAAAAGCCTGCCAGAACAAGGCCCTGCTCCTCCATCATCATCCCACCCTTAAGTTTATCTTTATGATCAGAATTTTTCCAAGAACCACTTGGCGTATATATGAAGCTTAGCTATCTAATATCCAGAGTGTTCCAGAAGACATTGTGAAACTTTATAAAATGTTAAGGTTTCAAGCTTCCCAGGCTATATCTGACCTTGATTGCAAGTAACATCATATGCACTTTAATGACTCCCATATCATTGACTTGTGTACCCAACTTCTCAGTGGAGGACCTCACTTCCCCTTCACATGCCCAGTTGCTGGGAATAGAGTGGGGACCATGATAAACAAGAGAATTATTAGTGAGCTTAACATTTCTAATAAAAGCCAGTCCATGGGAGCCCCTCAGCCTCACCCCAGCTGCTGGTTGTACCTCTAGCTATGGGAACACAGAGGTCCATGCTGGGGTGAGACATGGATTATCCAAATCTACAAGAGTCCTAAATGGTGCATCCCTCCCTTCAGAAAGTTTTGGATAAAGTGACCAATAAGTCTACATACAAGGAAGGAAATGTCTACTTTCTGTTCTATGCAACACTTTTGTCACCTGGAGTGTAAAACAACATTGCTTCTACTCTCTGTGGGGTCTGTGTCAGAAGAGCAGATCCAGATTCTTCCTGAAGCAACACTGTGGAGCCCCCTCTCCTTCCATAGAGCTCCCACTACTCCATCTCAGACTTTCTAACTTGGTTCCTGTGCCTGGAGAAACACCGCCATCATGTTCTACCAGGTTGTTTTCCCCATGCCCACATCCCTAGGTTTCAGACATAGTCCTCCTCATAGAACCTTTTCCCTTCCACAGATCATTTCAAGCAAAAAGGCATCCAGGGGTCTTCATACCCACAAATGTGTCTGAATTTCAATTTAGGGTCAGTGGGACACCTACTACACATAATGTATTTCATGTAATTCTTAGTATAATCTCATGAAGTCAGGTACAATTTTTCATTCTATTGTCAATAATTCCAAATTCCACCTTCATCATCCAGCCTCACAACCCCTCCTCTCCTCTGACAGCTGTCTGTCTACTCTCGATATATGAGTTTGTTTCTATTGTGTTTGTTCGTTTTTTTTGTTCATTATATTCCACATATGAGTGAAATCATATGGTACTTGTCTTTCTCTGACTGGCTTATTTCACTTAGTATAATGCTCTCTAGATCTTCTGTGCTGTGGCAAAGGGTAAGATTTCCTTCTTTTTTTAAGGCCAAGAAGTATTCCATTGTGTAAATATACCATTGCTCTTTTATCCACTTAACCACTGATGGACACTTGGGCTGCTTCCAATCTTAGCTATTATAAATAATGCTGCTATGAACATAGGGGTGAATATATTCTTTTGAATTAATAGAAGGGATTAGGGGGAAAATCCCCTCATAGACACAGAAAACGCTATGATGATTATCATAGAGAAAGGGGGTGGGGGAGGTAGAAGAGGGTAAAGGGGAGATAAATGATGATGGAAAGAGATTTGACTTGGGATGGTGAACATACAATACAAAACACAGATCATGTATTATAGAATTGTACACCTGGAACCTATATAATTTTATTACTCAATGTCACTCCAATAAATTCAATAAAAAAGAAAAAAATGTACAGAAAATTTCTAAATTCCAGAAAGTTCTGAAAACCAAATGGTTCTTATGTCCTGCCCAAATGTATACAGTGACAAAACCTGTGAGGCTCTTTCGTTGTAAATATTCATGTTTCATTGCAGAAATATTGATGTGAATGATTACTGGGTTCTAATCCAAATCCCACTGAAGGTGCTGCACACCATGCAGAATCTTAAAAACAAAAACAAAAACTGAACTATGAAACCTATTTGGCCCCAAGGTTTTTGGGTAAGGTGTTGGGAAACTATTTCTATATCAGTTTTATAGATAAGGATAGTGACATTCAGACATATTCAGAGACTTGACCAACGTCACAGAGTGAGCCAAGCGCTGGATCCTGAAGTACAATCAAGGTCTGTCTGAATTCTAACCCCTAGCGATGTCCTGTGCACAAATTTAGCTGGATGTTTATGTAGGAGGTAGGGAGTGAGGGTAGATGCTAAAATTAAAGTATGGTTGAGACCAAGTAATCAGAGCACATCTCAAGAAATGTGTGTTAGTTAGCCACCTTGGTAATACCATGTTTTAGTACTCTTTTTAGAAAACTGACAAAGGGTTAATGGGAAAACTCAGAAAAAAATGATCAGTTTTAAAGGTTCCATGATATTTGTCACTTCAATCTCTGGTGGAGACAAGTGGACTTGCATTAAAATTTTTTAACAGTACTATTTGCTTAAGATAAACCACATATATGACCAAATAAACCATGCTCCAGAAATGTCACAGCTTCATGGTATACTCCCAGTACTTTAATAACAATAATTATAAGAGTTGCTATTTTTGAGAATCTACAATGGACAAGAAACCTTGTTATATAGTTTATATCATTTTATTTAATAATCTTACAACAACCCTGAAATTGTAGCTAGAGATGGTGATGATAATGATGATGATGATGATGATGATAACAATAGCAATGCATTAAATCTTTACCATGCCATAGGCACTAAATGAGCTAAGCTCTTTATGTGGATTATCTCAATCTTCACAACAAACCCCTGAAGCATGTATTATTATTCCATTAAAGCTAAGGAAATTAAGGCACAGAAAGTTTATAATAATGTGTTCAATGCCACACAGGTAGCCAGTTAAATAGTCACTATATCATAGTTCTATCAGTTTCCAAAGACCCACATGGCCTCTGTGAACTGGTTTCCTCAATGCTGTATATAAGAACTCTCGAAGAATTAAAAGTACTTTTAATACCTAGCTAAATAATATAGGTATGCAACAGGCTGCTTCATTATATTGGACCACTTACATGGATTTTGGAGTCCAATAGGCGATAACTCATTAAATCTGAGTGTCACCTGATCAGTACATTTACCCTATGAAGTATAATTGGAAAAATATTTTAATATAGACATCAACAGGATTGGAAATGGCAGGTTGTATGTGAAAGAAGCACATGCACCTCCAGAGTGTGAGGGAAAGTATCACTGCATTACAAAATACAATTCTCTACAGGCAAACAGTAGTTTGTCAGGTCTTCCCTCAGTTATAGGAGGTGAAAATGAAAATTCTCCTCCCTAGGTACCCAGTATGTAGCAACATGGTTGCACTCTTTGGAGATCATCATCAGATCAAAGCAGTGACCAAGACAGAATACCGCAACACAGGCAAAGTACAAACAGTGGCACAGTCAAGTATAGAGTCTTCATATGATCCTGGGAATACAGAATGATATTTTCTATAGGCCTCGGCTGCCTCACCTGTAAAAGGGGGATCACAATAGTATTCCTAGCTGAACGGACAGAGCTACATCAGATATCCTCAAGGTCCTTTCTAGGTCTGAGGTCTATGATTCATTTGAAAGAGCTATTTGTGAGATATAATGATGACTACAAATACGCAAAGCCCTTAACATTAGATTAAAACATCCTTGTTCTTTAAAAAAGCTTTCACTCCTCATGCTTGGCCCATTTCAACCTGAATTGCAAAGATTCTCTGCAGCAAACATAGCTCAGCCTCAGAAAGCCGAGATGGCTCCATTTGCAGCATATCCTGACCTAGACACATGACTGCAACCATTTTGAAGTCACAGAGTACTAGTAAGCTCACAGGAAGCATACACAGGGCAAAAATAACCTGCTTTGTCCATACAGATTATCAAATTCAGCAGTGAAAGATAGGGGCTTCAGAACAGCTCTGGGTTGGTGCAACTCTCCTGGAATCCCAGTCAGTCTGTTCCTATGTTTCTCAGTTACCTTGTGCCCATAGAATGCAAAGTCACTTTGCAATGGCTTAAATGAGTATAAATATGGCTGTAAAAAATGAAAGAGCTAATAGATAACCCAGTGCACTACACAGGGAGGTTAGCAGAATTCGCTGCCAGGTCCTACTTTATCCTGCACCATCATCAATGATACTGAAGTGAGGAAGAAAAAAGATTCAGTCTGCAAAAGAGCCTACTTAAGGTTCATCAAGGAGGCAAGGACATTAAAAACAAAGGATGTGGAAATAAAAACAAAACACTGTGCTGGGGTGCAGTTGGAAGAAAATGCCCCTATTCATTTGAAAAACAAATTAAAACCCACCATTCTAAGGATGTATGTATCACGCAGTACTAGGGGACTGACTGTAGCAGTAGAAGAAAAGAGAGACCACAGCTGCAGCCTGAAGGAGGCCCCTGTCCTGAGATATGATATACACATGTGTCATAAGGCAATGAGACTGTATTCTCACAGGTAACGTATAAAGGGAGATGTAACAACCATCCAGGCTCTTAAGCAGGAAAAGGTGTATTTTGTTTTACTTTACTTTTATTTTGTTAACAATATTTTGTCCTTATCCACCCATTATATTTATTGTTTCTAGAAGCATTTTCTGATGCATTCATTTTGCTTAGCTCTGTACTAAATACTTGAGAAACTACTGTGGAGTCAGGTAAGATGCAGTCCTTGGATTCAAGAAGCTTAAAATATAAGTGAGGACACAACTACTCAAAAGTTATAAACATAAACAGATAAATATCATAGGTTATGAGGTAATATAGAAATTACCCCCTTCCCAGTGGACACTCTGTGTTTGAAGAGCAAGAAGGTAGTGGTGTTGAGTAGAATCAAAATTAACCAAAAGTCCTAACCTCCATAGATATATGAATTGTTTGTTCTCCAGGACAGGACTTTGAAGATTCTAGTTCCACAATCTCACATGACCAATGGGATGTGCCCATAACCAACTAGCCAGGACTCTTCAGCGTAGTTACAAATCACTAGAATCAGATGAGTCAACATGGTGGGTATGTCCTGCCTGGGAAAGAGGATTCATAATGCAAATACTTTCTTTCAAACGCTGAACAGGTAGCTCTTGGAGGAAAAGGCTACCCTACTCTCAATAGATCAATTGACTTTTTGAAGTTGGCATTCACTCTCATTTCTCATATTCCAAAATCTTTACTCCTAAGTAGTGTTGAATATAAAAAAACCCAAAATCACACTGCTTCCAGGTTGGAAAACAGAGACCCAAAACAGGCAGACAATTGCTGTTTGTATTGATTGAGAACACTGATTTGAAATCCAGTCATGAAGGACTCAAAAACAATTAGAAATCAGCAATAAAAAGCCAACCAGTTACCACTCACATAACACAGACCCAATGCAGTATATGCCTATAAATTAAAAACACAAACACATTTTAAATAACTCTTAATACAAGAGGAATTTAAAGTGATACTACAAATGCTTTAGAACTGAATGATGATGAGAGCAATACATATCAAACTCTGTTGGATACAATCAGGGGAATATTCAGAGAATAACATGGCCTTAAAGTCACTTATTACAAAATAAAAAAATGGAAAATAAATGAATTGAACTGGAAAAAAGAAATGAGTTATGATATAAACTCCAGAAGTTAAGAAAAAAAAAAACAGTAAAATAAATCCAGGGAAAGTAGAGGGAAGGGATTGATAAAGGTAAAATCAGAAATCAGTGAAATAGAAAACAAAGTAAAGGTGATTCATAAAACCAAATTTTTTTAAAAGTCAAACATTTATCAAGTACTGGAAAAAAAAAGCAAAAAAAAAAAAATTACAAATAAATGCCACCAGGAAGCCAAAGAGAGTTATAAATACAGTTATCAATACTATGTAAGATTTTAAACTAACATGTTTCAATGGAAAAAATTCTAAGAAAAGAAAAATTACTAAAATCTGAGAAACTTTTATGACAAGATGGTGAAGGAGTGAATGGAAGTCAAACTGACCTCCCACCAGGACCAATCTGGAATTACAACTAATTTGTGGTAAAATCACCAGGAACAAACAGCTGAACAATAGCAAGAGAGAAGCCTTATAATCTCAGACAGACAGAGGAATCAGTTCGGCACAACCTGACTGGTAAGGAGTGCGGCGGAGACGTGAGAAGGCTGGCTGGGCAACCTCAGGTGGCAGCGAGAGTGCTGGAGGGACATTTAAGTGACTGGTTGGATCTCCCTGAGAAGAGTGGGGTCTAAACCATAAGCGGGGATCCTCAGCCTACAGCACCAGAGCCCAAAAAGTACACAGATGACAGCCAGCCGCAAAAATGGGTAGGGTTGGTCTCTGCCACACACAGGCACCTAGAGACACAAAAAGCTGTTTAAAGAGCCAACACATAAATTTTCATTTGTAGCCACTTACCCTGGGCTCTGGCAAA
>PVJD01009554.1:0-61549 GCA_004026545.1 Mormoops blainvillei
TTGGAGGGCTTGTTTCCCGCCGGTGTCAGGAGCCTGAGGCCTGGGGTTGTCTGAATATATAAGGTGGGCACCAGGAGGTGAGAGCTAGATTCCATTTTAGTTCAGAATTCATTGCTGGAGGGACCTTCCAGAATATCCGTTCCAGCTCTGCTGTGTCCAAGCAGGATAGAAACCTCTAGAATGGCAGGTAACTGGGTCCAGCATTCCAGGACCCCAACTTCCAATACTTCAGTGGGCAAAAAATAAAAATAAAACCCCCCAAACTAGTGGAACCTTCCCAGCCAGCTGGAGAAGGACAGACCCATACCCATCTGTCCTCCCAGGTGGGGGACCGCGTTCGAGTGATTGAGTTTTGCCCCTAGATGTGAGCTTGTTCCCTAACTTCTTGGGACCTGAGTTTCCACAGCGCCAGGTAATACAGACCGGAGGGTCACTGTCTTAGCAACAGCTGGTGACTCCCGTGGCTGGGTGAGGTCGGCCCAGTGTTGTCCTAACTGAGGTTGACCAGGCAGGGCTAGCGTGTCACCAGCCTGCTTCTGAGACACGGGCCCTCGCTCACCAGGACACATTAGCTGCTGTTCTGAGTGGCGTGTTTCTTAAAAAATGAGGCATTTGGAGAGCTGGGGGCAGGGATGGTGTCTTAGCCCCTTTGCATCCTCTCAGCCTGAGATCACAGCAACTGGAATGTCACTGGTGTTTGATGAACGGCGACGATGCTATAGCATTGCTGACACTCGAAGCAGATGCATCTCATTTTCACATCTTTAGTTGTCATTGTCCCCAGCCTCCAACTTGTGAAGAGGCCCACCGGTGGGTCCCCAGAAGGGAGAGGCAAGTGTGGAGCTACGTGTGCAGTGAACCGGCTCTGGCCCGCCCAGGCCTCGCTGGCGCGCTGTGGGGCGCGGGTGGCAAGAGGCTCTGTCGCCACAGCGCCGAGCACCTCCTCCGCCTGGATGCCCCAGAACCCGGACCACGTGTCCTCTCTTCTGCAGAAGAGGCCTGTGCCCCCCAGCATGAGACGGGGTTGGCTCGGTGCTCACAGAGGCCCCGGGGTGCTGGTGAGGTCCTTGCCCTTTGAGGATAATAAGGGGGACACGCTGCGGGGGCGCTGAGAAGAAAGACTCTCTATGGGCAAACACAGGGTTGAGTACAAAGCTTGTCGTCACTGTCCCAGTGCCTGGCTCATGCGGTGGCTGTGTGACCTGGGGTGACGTTTCCACAGCAGGTGGGTGTGGCAGGTCCCCTGCTTCAGGCCGTGTGTGTGGCAGCGCAGTGTCAGCTGACAGCATGGGGCACCCTGTCCGGCTCATGATGAGTGCTCAGGGAGCGTTGTGGTTGTCACCGTCACTGCCACCACCTCTGCTGCTGCCACTAAGTGTCCACCAGGCATCCAGGGCAGAATTCTCCAGGAACCGATTCCCTGCAGCAGCTGACATGCGCACCTCTGGGATAGCCCCGGTGGGGAAAGGCGCTCGGCTTTGGCGGTGGAGGAGCTGAGCGTTTTGCTGGTCCTAGCATGGCTCCCGGGCACCTGCACGACTGCCCGCTGGGCTCTCTGGGTGTGAACGGGGGCGATGATGATGCACGGGTTTGTCTCGACGTTCCTGGGCGGGACCACTGATCGCATGGCCCTGGTGACTCCCCCGACGTGTGGGCTGCGGGTCGCTCATGGGGCCCCAGTCAAAGGCCCACTGTCCTTGATCAGGGCTGCCCCCTGAGGGCGGGTCACATGGTAGTCCTGGGAGGCCACGCTGGGTTGTGACAGGACAGTGTCTGTGCTTTGGTGTCTGCTGTCAGTTTGTAAAATCTCCTAAAAACCAGACAGTGCCCCCTTGGCGCCCCATCAGCAGCACCAGTCTTCCCACTTTCTCTGGGTTTTCAAAACAGGCATGTTAGTCATTGGCCCTGAGAGCCGATGGTGTCTGGGCAGTGGAGAGCCTGCCGCTCGGTGCCCCCGTAGTCCTCATAGCGCTGACACCACTGTGTCACTCTTGGTGTTCCAGAAGAGCCTGAGAGGGGCGGGGGAGTGGGGGCTGAGGGGCGAGCACAGCGGGAACTCTTTGTGTCTGTCCACAGACAGCCGCCCAGGTGTTGCCATCCAGCCCCGGAGGCCTCTGGGACTTAGGGACAGGAGGGGGAGTGTGTGGGTGCGCCTGTGACCCTGGTCTCTCTGTCCCCCAGGGTGCGCATGACGTCCGGCTGGCCTACATCCAGTTTGCCCTGTCCTTCCTGGTTGCTGGAGACGACAGCACCGTGCTGCAGGTCCTGGAGCTGAAAGGTGGGTGGCCTGGTGGCCAGAGGGGTGCCCTCCCGGGTGCTTGGGAGGGTCCCCACAAGCCGCTGTCAGGGCTGAAGGCGATCTGCAGGCCAGGGCGGAGCTCCAGATGGGACCAGCACGGCCCCCGGGCTGCTGGTGGGCAGCTGGCGTGCCGGTGACGTGCCCACGGAGGCGCAGAGGCCCCGGGCGGCCGCCCTTAGCGCTCGTGTGTGAAAAATAGAGGGTGGCAGTGGCTGCGGTGGCTTTGCCTCCTGTTACAGAGCATCGGGGGTTCGGCTGGACCCCCAACCTGTCTCCCTCCAGCGGGGCTGGTGCAGTTTCATCTGCTGGTGCCGCTGGTATTTTTTCAGGACTCTCAGTACAATGGCAGGGGACAGCACCTGGGCCCCATGCAGAAATTTAGGAAAACTGTAATGATAGCACCTTATCCTCTTTGAAACAGTCAGTATTAAGTTAATTTTATTAAAGTTAACATGAGAAATGGAAAGTAAAACAGAACTAAAGAACTAGTGAACTAGTTCTGTCATCATTTCACCTGGAGATAATGGTTTTCCTGTGTCACAAAAGTGGTTATTGCTTCTGTGAAGCTGTGTAATTAAAAAGACAAACCTTCCAAACAACCTCGTTTGCAGTACTGTGTAAGAAGCAATGTTCTCTCATGTTTTCGGATTCAAAATATTGCTGAGTCTAATGCTTTGAACTTTCACTTTCAGAATTTATTCCGTGCATTTTTAGCTCAGGGATAAAGGAAGATAGAATTTCTACCGTCAATATTTTGTTGTCCACGCTGAAAACTAAGGTATGTGTTTGCTGATCAGCATTTCCGCCCTTCGTTTTCTCCAGTGTTTCACGGAACCAGCACATCTTGGCTCACACAGGTTGTCACGAGGGTTGGATGGAAAGCTGCTTCTGAAGCAGAGATGCAGTGCTGGTGAGGGCCGCCGTGGAGATCAGTGGGGAAGCAGGCGTTCAGGCTGAGGCAGGAGGCACCGCGGTCGCTGCGAGCTGTGAATGGCCAGCGGCCCTCACTCGCGGCCGAGCGCGGGTTTTCTTGGGTTGTCTTGCATTTTCTTTCTTTTACCAGCATCTGACAGAACCTGTAAAACCCCACTGCAGGCCTCCCTGTCTTTACTGCAGATCAACTGGAGAAGCTCTCTGGCCCTTCCGACATAGTCGTTGGAAGGCTGTGAACTGGCAGTCCACAGGGAGAGGAACAGCTGTTAGCACCGCACCTAAAGCAGCAGTGCTCCACAGGGGCAGCTGTGCCCCCCACCCCCTCCATGGGGCATTTGGCAGTGTCTAGAGACCTTTCTGGTTGTCAGAACTGGGAGGTGCGTCTGGCATCTGGTGGCGAGAGTCCAGGGATGCTGGCTAAACCCCACTGTCACACAGGACAGCCCCACAGCCGTCACCAGGCCTCAGGTGTCCGTGGCGCTGAGGCTGCAGAGCCTGGTTTAAAGTAATGCAGTAATTGTCCCTGACCTGTGTGGCTCAGTGGGTTGAACATTGTCCTGTAGAACGAAAAGGTCACCGGTTCGAGTCCCAGTCAATGCACATGCCTGGGCCGCAGGTTTGATCCCCGGTTGGGCCATGTGCAGGAGGCACCTGGTAGATGTTTCTCACATCGGTGTTTCTCTCCCTCTCTTTCTCCTCTCTTCCTCTCTCTGAAATCAATAAAAGAAAAAAATTTTAATAAAAAAATGAACACAAGTGAGGACATGCAGGTTCTTTCACCTTCCGGAGAAGCACTGACTTGTTCTAGCAAAGATGCGGACTCAGCTGCTCCCCTGGAAGAAGTGTCCAGCCCTCGGCAGGACAGCGGGTCGGGCAGTGTGTGTCACAGGTCTCAGAGACGTGTGCAGACCTGGGGCTGGGGTGGCGGTTACCGCAGAACCACCTAGGAAACTTGCTGGAGAAGCATAAACCCCCAGAGGTTTGGGGGGGCCACTTTGGGCGGACTAAGGGCATGCGCCAGTCGGGTGCTGTGCAAGGCTGCCCACCACAGCCAGGGTTGGCAAGAGCCCGACTGCCCACCGGGGACGGTTCAGTGAGCAGGGGTCCCTGGGAGGACAGAGTGACCCTCAGCCCTCTGAGTGATGTTCTGAAGGGGTGTTGTGCTGTGGGAAAGCTCCGCAGTGAAAGGTAAAGCGGGCACACGACTGCCTGTGAATAGCCTCAAAACGCCCACCCAGCCCGAGCGGGCACGTGCGCGTGGTATGGGGGCGGGGGGCCTGGAGAGAAATGCAGCAAAATCTTAGGATAGTGGGACTCTTGGTGACTTTTGTTTGTTTTCATATGGTTCCCTTTTCTTAGCCAAATACTTTGTCATAAGCCTGTGTTATTTTTATAAGAAAAAATTGGTAAACACTGTTTTGAAAATGGAATTTCTTGAAATTGATTTGTTTCACTGTTTTCAGGTGGTTCAAAATAAAAAGATCACAAAAACCCAGAAGGTGCATTTCTTCACTGGGCAGGTGCTCACCCACATCGCATCTCTCTATGGCTGGAAGGGAATTGTCGACGTGGACCTGGAAAACACTGAGGTACGGCCGCCCACCGGCCCCACGTCAGCGTGCGAGCCTCACGGCTGGAGACCAAGAACTAAACGTGCACCTGCCCTTAACCCCCTCCGCACTCGCCCTGCTTCTTTCGGCTTGTGGTTGTATTCGTTCTCCACCTAGATTCAGTGTGATTTTAAACATTTCGTTTCTACAGTAACAGTTTTCGTCTCTGCGGTTACAAGACATTAGACTTTCGTAAACAAGAAAAGTACTCAACCCTGCGGCTGCGTGGCCTCGCGACGAGCCCAGGACAGGGCTTGCTGACCCAGCTCTGCCTCCGCTCGTTTGCCTCCCCCTTTTCTTGGCTCCCTTTTTTTTTCAAATCTGGCTTTTGGGGTTTCAGGGCTTATTGCTTTTGGTTCAGGGGGAGCACCCCCTCAGCACCGAGGAGCCCCAGGCCTCCGCGGCGATGGACCATTTCTTAGGTCATGGTCATTCAGGGCTGCCCAACAGCCGTTGCTCACACCGACCCACGGTGGCGTCTCTGTTGATTCTCGTTTGAAACCCCTCGGTGTCACCGAGCGTGGGCACGGCCAGTGCGGTGGTGGCTCGGACTCCCTGCCTTTTCATTGGCTTTTCTCTTCCTGCCTTGCCCGCGCCCGCCTGTTTCGAGCATGTTTTGTGCACTGTCACCGGGAAGCCTTGGGCTTAATGAGAACAGTCCCAAATGTGGGATTTTAAGGAAAAGAGCAAGAGAAATCAAGTTATTCTTAAGTGTATTTAAAAATACAAGTTTACACTTGCCCTGCTTAGGAGTTTTTATTCGTGATTGGTGTTTCTGGGGTTTTTTGTGTTTTTGAAATAGTGCCAAGAGCTGAATTTCAGGTGTTTTCTACGTTGCCTTTGGGCCCGCGAAACTGCCGTTTTGCCCCCGTAGCTGTTACTGAGTTTTGCCACCGCGGGGTTTTCACCGAATTCTTTAAAACCCCCGCAGGCTCCTGCTGAAGACGCGGGGAAAGCCGTGGTGCGGGGACTGGTGCACAACTTCCTGCTGGACCTGTGCTGCTCACTCAAGCACGGCATCAACTTCTATGACGCGTCTCTGGGCACCTCCGGCAGGTAAATTGCAACGCTCTGAGAGCGAGGGATGCGTCCTCAGGAATGGCCACGTGCGTGAGTCTGCAGCGAGACTCTGTTACAGGGTGGGACTGTGGTGGTTAGAACTAGCAGTGGAGACACTCACTGATCTCAGGGAGGAGAGTCGGAGACCAGAGAACTTCTGGTCATTATGTGCCCTCGGGGGAAAGGTCTCAGGGTAGCAATTGTCCTCTATACAGAGCTAGGACATTGGCCATCCTGGGGCAGTGCGTATGGGGCGGGCGGTTGTCATTGTTACTATAGTTTTGCAGGGAGGCTAGACCACTCCCCCTGCAAGAGGTGGGCTTGGGGTGGAGCCCAGGGGTCCTGGTCCCACAGCCACCTCCGAACAGCTGGACAACCCCTCAGGGACGTCTGCCAACCAGCTAACAAACTGTTTATCCGCTTTGTTTCACATTGCATAGTTGCGGTAATACCTCCAGTACAGTCCAAACTAACGGTTTGGGTTGGGCTCTACCCGACCCCCTCTGTAGCTTTGTACCCCGACCGCGCACCCATGTTACCGTGTTTAATGCCCACAGTGGCCTGCTCTCAGACACGTTGCTCTCCGACTTGCTTTTTTCACTCGACTAAAAATACCGGACCCTGGTCAGTGGGGATGCCTTATTACTTACCGCTTAGCGTTTTATCATGAGGATATAGATGGTTTGAGGTAGTTTTCACCGGTCAGGAAGCGGGATAGCGCGGCGGGAATTCGCCCTGCCTGTGACTTTGGCCTTGTTTTGACTCTGAGGTTACTACGGTTTAACTTGCTACATCATTTCTTTTTCCTGTGAGTTAGAACAAGCCCCTTTTCCTGCTACAACGCCATAGCAGGCCTCCATACTCTAATGTAATATAATGCCACGCTTAAATCACACATTTCCCGTTCCGTAGACCTGGAAACTGACGATCGTTAAAAGAGCACATTGAGTCAGATGGCGGGCGTGGGTGTGGGCCTGTTCCAATAAGCTGTGGTTTACGCAGTGTTGAAGCCATGGGCAAAAGGCAAGGGTTTGTGCCTCAGGGAGAGGAAGGGACTTCAGCTCGTGGGGACGTTCATGGAAAGCTTGGGGAAATTTGAAGAGCATGTCCCCAACAGTCCTAAGTCTCACTCCCTCATTGCAGGAGGTCTCTGTGCCGATGTCCCACCTCAGGGAGGCCTTCGCTGGTAGCCCCTTCTGCACTAGCCCACTGTCACTGTCCTTTAACCTGGCTTTGCGCCTGGCTGTGACTGGCCACGCCTTGCGTGCTTATTTATTTGCTGGTCTGTCACCTGGTGGGTGAGGGTGGGAGCGGAGGCTGGCCTGCAGAGGCTGGCACGCAGTCGGTGCTTGAGGAAAGCGAGGCGTCGCAGGATAGGCCAGGACCGGCGGCTGGCTCCCTGAAGGGCCCAATGGTTTTAGGCTCGACGGGCCTTACGGCCTCTGTGGTGACTGCGCAGCTGTGCCTTTGTAGGATGTTCACAGCGGACGTAACCATGGTGCGACTGTGTGCCCTGAAGTCTGGTGTACGGAGACAGACGGTGGGCTGGACTGCGTCGAGCCGGCTGTGGCCGACAGTGCCAGCTGGGTGCCCACTCCCACCCCCGTCCCCACCGCCTCGGCCTGGAGGGGCTGCAGAGCCTGTGCTCTGGGAAAGAAAGGGCTCTGCGCTGTCGCATTGTTGCCGAGTGAAGTGCCCTGCGCTGTCACATTGCTGTTGATTAAAGCAGCCATAGCCTGCCCGGCATCCCTAAATTTAGAGCTAACATTTCATTTGTTGGACAGCACATCGCAAAGTGTGTTCAGCTTCTGACCTTTTCGTATTAAGAATTTTAAACTTTTAAGAAGGTGGCTTTCTGATCAAAATTATACTAATTTTTGAAAAATCATCACTATATGTGAAGCTGTCATGTAGCATCTGAAATTTAGTTGCTTTCTAAGGGGACACAAAACGGTGAGGGTCCCAACAGCCAGCAGCATCGCGTGCATGTGAGGCACATTCTCGGGCTTTCTGGAGTTTAGCGCTTTGCAGCGTCAAGCAGACGCGAAAAGGCCTCCTTTCTTAAACGGCGCCCGGCGGGGCAGAGCCCAGAGCCCGGCGGCTCCGGCTGTGTACGTCCTGGGCAGGCTGCCGCCTTCCGGCCGGTTTTAATGTCCAGAGGTTTTCCGGCTTCTTTTTTTTTTAATCTTCTTATACCTTTGAAAACTGCCCTACATTGGGACAAGCTTTGAAGATTTCCTTTCCTGTATTAGCTTCTTTCAGTTGCTAAGTGGAGGCATGGGAATGTGAAATGAGCTAGAAACAGAGGAAGCAGAAGACCTTTCAGAAGTAATTTTACAGCACTGTGGACTTCAGCAATTCTTGAGCATTTTATGTAAAAAAAAGAAAGACGAGCTTCCTCTCTCGTGTACTCGTGCACCCCCGCATACTCGTTTACACACCCACTTTTCACGGGCGGTTAGAGGGGGTGGGTCAGTGCAGTGAGGAGCGGACCCCTCCCGCTGCTCTCGGGTCTAGCCCTTTCTTTACACCGGCCTGACCCCTGGGCAGACCGGGAGTTCCCCAGGTGGACAGAGAAGGACTCCCTCCCTCTTCCATGCAAGCCAGATGGGAAGGGCGATGGGGGTGGGACAAAGGGGAGGAGTGAAACTCAAGCCCTGGAGCGGGGCCCCCCCACAGGCCACCCTGCTTTATGCCACAAGGGAAAGTGACCAGAAGTACAGTTGCTGTGACCATGCAGCAGTTCCCTGCTGAGCCCTCTTCCTCCACAGAGGAGGGAACTTGACGCTGCTGCACTTCCTGCTGGGTCTGAAGACGGCAGCGGACGACGAGCTGGTGGCCGAGCTGGTGGTGAGCATCCTCAGGGTGTGCCCGGACCTACTGAACAGGTACTTCAAGGAAGTCACGTTCTCCTTCCTCCCAAGAGCGAAGTCCACCTGGGCCAACAACATGAAACTCCTGAACAAGGTGAAGTCCGGGCATCGTGGCCTCTGTGGCGGGCGGGTGGCAGGTCGGGGCAGGGAGTGACCTGGCGATACACTGAGTGCGAAGGCCTTTCAGCCAGGCTGCTTCGGGGTGTTGAGGTCACGTGATCCGGTGTCCCCTGCCCGTTCACCCCAGTGCTCATGGGGCTCAGGCGTGAGGGTTGTGCCTTTTGAGTCGGTGGAGGCAGTTCCGTCGTTTTCACCCAGAGTCTGCAGGCAGCGAGTCTTCATGAATCCAGCAGCGAGGCTGGAGTCAGTGGGATGTCTTTGTTGTAGGATCATTTTTAAAGGCTGCCGTTTTGAGTAGTTAGAACAACTGGAAATTAGCTGTGGCACAGTGGCCAGCTGCTTTGAGCGGATACAAATTAATCTTTTTTAAAACTATTTTATTTGTTTTTAGAGGTGGGGGGAGGGCGAAAGAGAGGGAGAGAAACACCGGTGTGTGAGAGAATCCAATGGTTGCCTCTCACGCGCCCCCACTGGGGACCTGGCCCGCAACCCAAGGCATGTGCCCTTGACTGGGAATCGAACCAGCAACTTTTCAGTTCATAGTCCAGGGCTCAGTCCACTGAGCCACACCAACCAGGACTTAGTCTCCTGACCAAAGATGTTGACACCCCCTCATCTGCCTCTTTGTCTCACTGTCACTCATTTACCCTTTCCCGGCCTACCTATCGCTGAAGTGCCTGGGGTCGTTCTGCCACGTCCCAGGCAGGGCTCTGCTGTGGCTGTCCCTGGGAGGGGGCAGGCAGGTGCCCGGCCTTCGGAGGCCTGGACCTGGGTGTCAGTCCTTGCTTCTCTGCTCACAAGCTGCGTGTCCCTAGGGAAATTACAACCCTCCGGGAGCCTTATGCTGTCGTCCATAAACACTTCTGATTTTCCTAAGTGCTGAAAAGATGAAACATTCGTCAGGGGTCTGTCCAGCGCTGTACCTGATGAGCGACACAGTTGTTGGTTCTGGCAGCGACTCATTCGCCACAAGGGGCTCTAAGAGGCTCCCAGACCAGAGACCGAGCTCTGCTTTGAAGGCCGCTGCCTGGGAACGGCTGGTCTTGTGACCTGACTTCTCTGGCCCGTGGCTCTGGGGGCTGGTCTTCCGAGCCTGGGACTTCTGCCACTGTCATTGTGTCCGTGGGCCAACCATGCTGCTGGTGCCGATACTCAGCCTTGGGTTTGAAACTCGGCCTCCGGCACCAGCTCATTCTCTTTCCCCCGCTTGTAGATCTACGAGGCCCAGCCGGACATTTCCCGGGCCTTTCAGACCAGAGAGTTCATCCCTTTGCCCCGCCTCCTGGCCATGGTGATGGTGACCACCGTGCCCCTCGTGTGCAACAAGATCATGTTCACCCAGGCACTGAACGTAAGTGCTCACCACTTCTAGAACGTTCTCCTGCTCGACCCCCTGGCCATGAGGGCCATGTTTCTGAGAGTACTGGCCTGATGTGCTGGGTGCCGATTTGTCCATGAGCCTCACAGGCTTTCCCTGTGTCTACCCACCTGGGGAAGGGACAGTCCTGCCTGGGGCGAGGTGCTGGCGGCTGTGCCCTAGCCTGGGCGGCTGCCCAGCAGCCCTTCGCATGGCCGGGGTCTGAGGCCCAGTGTCACATGTCAGAGTCTCATGAGCCCGAGACCCCCGGACAGGGTGGGACGAACGTTGCCTCACATGCCTGCCTTTTGTGGTTTAAGGAATGGCGCTAAGATTCCTGGGAGCCCCTTACTTGGAGGGCTGTCAGTCATTATTGGAGGCTGCGCTTGTGGAAGAGATGAAGGGCTAGATCTCAGGTCGTTATTCTAACAGGCCCGCGGTCCCACCTGGGGCTACACCGTGAGGGACTCGTGCAGCCACAGCGTCGTGGCTTCGGGTTGATGTCGTGGCCTTGGGTGGGCGTCATGGCCTCGGGTTGATGTCGTGGCCTCAGGTGGGCGTCATGGCATTGCTTGTGCCCCTGGGGCCCAGGCCCTGCCTGTTCCCACTGGACCCAGGTGGCCTCAGGCCTTCCGGGGGGCCAGGCATCAGGAGGAACGCAGGGCCTGGGGGGTCTTTGGGCACGTGGATCCCCCTCCTTCAGGGCAGGCTGGGTGGTTGTGTGAGCACAGTGAGACCAGAGTCCGTCGTGGGTGTCACACAGCCAGAGTATGGTGGCCCGGGGGTGTGGGGCAAGTGACTCCTTAGGCCATGTGGGGGGTTAGGCATGCGTTGGTACCCCCCCCACCAGGGTTTGTGCCACGAGTGGGCAGTGGGGTGAGGAGCAGAGAGACAGGAGGCGTGTGTGGGACCAGGGAGAGAGCCTTTGTTCTGGCTGCCAGGTCAACAAAATTAGGTCCCAGCTGGTGTGCCCGCGTGCTTCGTGGGAGACACACCGTATTTTACCTCGGTGCCGCCTCACTGCGGCCAGGGGCGTGTCTGCCCGTGAGCTGCCCGCAGCCCGGGATGTGCGGGTGTGCTCCTCCCACTCCTGGTGTCCTGGCGTTGGCTGTCGTGGGAGAGGAGGCTGTGTCCTCGGGGCCCTCCCAGCCCCTGAGCAGCGGGGCAGCGGCACGACAGGGAGGCCGCCACCTCCCGGGACCTTTTTCCTGTACTGTGGGCGTGTGAGTCTGCGTGAGACCCATACTGTGTGGGGGTTGGGTTTTTTTAAACATTTTCTTTTCATTCTTTACAGTGTTCCTTGGACATTTTTAGTGGTATACGTTTTAGAATCAGGAAGAGACGAGTTAGCTTATTTTAGAAACAGGAAATGAGGTGTTGGAGGTGGGGCCTCAGGCTGTTGTCTGAGCTGTGGGTCGCCAGCCGTCCGGTGTGCCTGCGAACACTTGCCTGGGGCCTGTCCCTGCCGTACGTGATCACGGTGGGAGTCATTGCGGGTCCGGGGTGTTTTCTGTGGAGCAACTTCAGGGCCCAGCGTGTATGTACAATGAAGCCCTGCCCATCGGGATGCTGGTGATGGGGCGCCGGGTTATTCAACCAGAAGTCATCAGAAAACCTTTCTGCTTCCACCTGGCCGAGTCTCAACATCCCCACCAGGGCCTGTGCGCTCGGCTGTTCTTGGGCATCGACCGGGCGACGGAGCTGGCTGGGCTGGGCCCACACAGTGCGTGTCTCCGAGCGCCTAGGACCCGGGCTGCACGTCCACCCAGCGGAGCCCTGGGTCTTCCTGCTGGCGCTCGGCTGCCCCTCCCTGTCGCCTCCGTGGCCGAGGCACATGCTTGCGCGGGGCCGGCTGCCGTCCGGTGCCACCCTGGCAGTTGTTGATGTCGGTCGTCCCTGTGAACTGAGTGGCTATCAGAGAAGACTCACCGCAGGCTACAAAACAAATAAAAAATAATGCTCAGGTTCTCTCTCTAGTACCCATCTCCCTGGCACCCCCTGGGGGCAGATGTGCAGGAGGACCGGGTCCTAGGGCCACTTCTGCTCACAGTGTCTCGTGTGGTTTCCCCACGGGGGACCCGAGAAGGGCCCAGGGCCCAGGAGGTGCGCCCACAGTGCAGCCTGAAGACACGTGCGGCTTTAACTTGTCTTCCCAGCTGGACAGCAAGTCAGTGAAGCACACGGCCTTGTCCCTCCTGTCCGTCATTTTGAAGAGAGCACTAAAAACGATCGACTACTGCCTGAATGGGGACGCGTGGCAGGAGCCCGGCGTGTACACAGCCCCGATGATGGAAGACTTCGTGCGGCTCTTCAGAGAAGCCCTGAGCAAGGTAGGCGCGGCAGCCAGGCTCGGCCTTCCAGCGGAAGTTTCCAGGGCTTCTCAGCACCCCCGCTGGAAAAGGCAGAGAGGAGGGCGAGTGCAAGGAGGAGCGAAGGGGTGCTTCGCCCCTCCCCCACGCTGCACGCGCACTTGTTGGAGGAGCTGCTGGGAAGCCCCTCTCACTCCCCCACCCCCACGGGTTATTCTGGTAAGTCAGGAAGGCCAGTCGCCTGCACACTGGCCAGCTGCCCCAGAAGAGCCAAGGTCACACTGGCAGGTCCCCCAGAGAGGCATAAGGACGTGTCCCTTTGTTCCCAAGACCTTACTCAGGTGAATGGGCCTTAAGGGACATGTTTTAATTACCAACACTTGTTTTCACCAAATCCTCACTGCACACGGTTCCAGGAATCAGACCTCAAAACAACGGGCCGAGGCTGGGGACCTGGCCCTACTCTCACACCCCACTCTCCCGCCCCAGCCCGTCATGCCCCCACGCACGCGCGTGCCCGGCCCCCGGCCCCTTTGGCGTCCCTCCTTGTCGGGGGTTCTGGTCACTGGTTTCTCTTCCCTATTTATGTGACTCATTCTTTTCTTTTCCCTTTTAGATTTTACCAGACCTGAACACCATCGTGTGGGTCTGGCAGTCACTTAGAAAACAGGACACAAAACAGGATGACGAGAAAGGAAAGGAACGGGGCAGCGGGACTTCGGCGGCCAGCGAGGCGCCCCCATGTGGTGAGGGCTTGTGTAGCGGCCGCGACCTGCGGGGCGGGCCATGAAGGAACCCGTGTGCTTACTTTGGAGGGAGGCGTTAGAGTGGACTGGTGCATTGAGTGCTAACGTGGTACGAACGTGCTGGGCCTTTCCGGATGGGGCGGGTGGGGACCTCTCGTGCTATGCAGTTCGAGGCCGCCGCACGGTTCCAGTAATCAGGTTCGGTGACACAGACCTTGTGTGCCTTATGTCTGTGCCTTGCTCATCCTCCTGGCGGCCCTGTGGGTCGGCACTGCTGTGTGTCCCACCGTTCAGAGGACACTGAAGCCCAGAGGCACAGTGGCCTTGGCCTCCCCGAGGTCACAGCACTGAAATGGGGATGGGGACCGAGCTGTCTGTACAGCCTTGACCTTTACCGTGTGGACTGGGGCGGCGGGGGTGGGGGAGGCGCCTGTCTGCAGCCTGTGCTTAGCAAGCATTTGGCTGCGATGGGCCACGCGTGCGCGACCATGTGCCGCTTCTTGACGGCAGACAGAACAGTGTTTCCTAATTGAAGCTGTTTCCTTCTGGTTCAGACGACGCAGAAACCATCCTCCTGAAAGCCGCCCTGCTCCAGGCCATCTGCCTGTACCAGAAGGTGGTCCCGCACATGGTCACGCAGTACAACTTCGACTTCAGCAAGCTCCTGAGAGGTGCGGCGCGGCGCGGCGGGTGAAACGTGACCCGCGGGTCCATGCGGCTGCACGTCAGGCGGGCGTTTCCTCACTAGCCAGTGTCCCTCGCGTCACCGCTAGGGGGCGCTCAGCAGCAGCGAGAGAGGATACGGGAGGGCCGCCAGCACATCAGACCGTGCGACGTTCCCTTTAAAGCCCCTTTCGCGGGGGCGCCTCGCCCTGACATAAGCCACCTGTTTTACCCGGCGAGTCTGTGTCCGACCGTGCCCTGCGGGTGCACGGTGCCTGCCTGGGCACGTTTCCTTCCGGGAAGCACTTGTCTGACAGTTGCTTTTGTAACGGGGCCCCCGGAAGCAGGCCTGCAGAAGGGCCGTGCCCGGGATTTATATGAGCTGCTGAGGCAGTGCTGTTCAGAGCCGCAGTGACCCTTCCAGTTGATTAAGGGGAAAGGCGCTCTTTGCTGAGAAAATGGAAGCGTTACTAGAACGGACCCATTTGTATTTAGTGGCTGTCTCCTTCCCAAGCAAAGAGAAACCGAAACCAGGCCAAAGGGCAGGGACCCCGCCTCAGGTGGCTCCCGTCAGCTCGCGGGCCGCTTGCAGCCCGGAGAGCAAGGCCTCTGCTCACGCCAGGGGTGGCATGAACGGGACGTGGCCCCAAAGGGCGGGGAGTAGGGCGAGTAGCATCGAGCTGTAGGAATACGTCAGCGGGCCGAGCGGCAGGGTGCGACCCAGCTCCTTGTCGAAGGGTTGGGATGGGCCTCGGGAGGGACGGACGTGGAAGGCGAGGTGTGGCTGGGCAGAGGAGTGGGCGCAGCGTGTGTGAGGCCGACCCCAGCACCAGCGGGCAGAACCCGCATCCGTCCTCCTTTCTGGGTGTGAAGTCCCTCTCCAGGACCTGGTGACCGGGATGGGGTTTGCTGGGCGCCCGCCTCCCCGTGACTTGACTGCCCCCCTTCCCGCCGCAGGCGTCATCTCCGAGCAGGGCCTCTGCGAGCAGGTGCCCCCCATCCTGCAGCACCACATCCTGAAGGTGGCCCTGGAGCTGCCCGCCAGCAAGTTCGCGTGGTTAAAGGCACAGGTAGGACGCGGCTTACCGGGGATTTCCAGCTGGGTCAGGACCCTGACGGGCTGGGGCACCAGGGCCGCATTGAGGGTCCTTGTTTTAGGGAGACACGCCCAGAGCAGGGGCCAGATCCCCGCCTGTGGGCCAGGAGCCCTGTGACTGCTTTTTCAAACTAAGGTACCTAACTGGAAATGTAGTATTGCTGGTGCTGGGGGTTGTTAATAGTACTTTTTATCTCGACTGTTTTTTTTATTTAATTTACCTATTTACTTATTTGTCATTTTAAAACCTTTTGGGTTATGGCCAGTACGGCTCAGATGAGCTGGAGTTAAAGTATCAGCTTGTATCCTGCACCCCACCTTCTCCTTACAAGGTGCTTCTCTGGGCTGCAGAGGCCCCGGTGCCTCCCGGGTTCAGGGTCACCCTTGTCCCAGGGCTGCAGGCTCGTACCAGTGACACAGACCCTGTGGGCTTCGGGCTGGGAAGCCGGGGCTCTGTACTTCCTGAGACACATGCTCCGAGCCCGAAACCCTCCGTTAGGGGCTTGTGATGAACGTCGGAGTCACTTCTGTGAGCCCTGCCTCCTGCGGCAGCACAGCACACACGGCCCGAGGCCGACCGGCTGGCCTGGCCACGCCCCACACACCTACAGGCCCCGGGCTGGATCCCAACCTGGCCCCTGAACATGGTCGCCCCTCATGCCTCAGTGTCCACGTGTGCAGGGGTTTCCAGTTGCCCCACCTCAGGGAGGTTGGGGTGGTGAACTGAGGCAGCATATGTACTGAGCCCAGGAGGGCGCCAGCCTGTGAAAGGCCCCCACGCTCCCCATCACTGCTCTCGGCTGTCACTGCCCCGCCGCGTGGGGTGCGGGGGAGCTCACTGGCTCCGGGGGTTCGTCGTACATGCAGCCCCCAGGTCATGTTGAGCTACCGGCGGCCCAGCACGGGTGCCGACCACGGTCGCGTCCGTCACCTTGCTGCGCTCTGCCCAAACTGCAGGAAGGCCCGGAGGCAGAGGCCATCGGAGGGGAGCGATCCGTGTTCTACCTGCTGATGAGGATGCTCGTGACCAGCAGCCACCGGCAGCTCAAGGCGTCCACCAGGCGCCTCATCACCAAGGTGCGTGCGCTCCCCGCCACTCGCCCGGAGCAGCGCGGGCCCAGGCCGGGGGCGGTGCTCAGTCTGCGGCGGTCAAACTGAGGACGTCGTAGGACTGTTACACTCTGAGACGCAGGGCTCCGGTGCAGTGCCAGTCGGCTGCCTCAGTCGTGGCCGCATGCCTGCTTGGCAGCGTGGCACGAGGCCAGGGTGAGCCGGGGTTTGCCCCGAGACGGGGGTCGTGGTCCGGCGCGTCCAGGCAGCGCGCACAGGTCACGGATTCCCGCTGAGCTTGTTTTCCCACCATGGGTGGGCGCCGCGAGGGCGTGGGGGTGGGGGGAAGGCGCCATGTGGTGACTGACACTAGCTGCGCCCCGCCCTGTCTGGGCTCAGGACCCACAGGTTCCTGGCCTTTGGGGGCTTTATTTAATGGCGACGCGTCTTCCTTCGTCCTGACCTCGTGGCCCCGTCCACCGTGCAGTGCTGGGGGTGTCAGGGGAGTACAGGAAGGCCGACTCTGCGTCCTGTGTGCCTGACTCGTTCCCAGGGCCCGTCAGGTCCTGCTGTGGCAGCAGGATGTCATGTGTCGCCTTGCTGCCCTGTGGCAAGCCGTGGAGGCACCGTGGCAGTCACACTGGTCGTTCTCGGTGTAGAGGCTTTACCCACCTCTGAATGGCCCATAATCCCGCTGCCCTTTGACCTCACCCGAGCTCCTGGAAGGACACGCACGTCTAGGCCTTGACCTTTGCATGCACGTTTCTATCGGCTTCAGGTTGTGCAGGGGTGGACTTGAGCCCGGCTGGGTGTCATCACTAACCGCCAGCACGCTTGAGGGACGGGCACGGTCAGGTTTGCCGTTGGTGCGCTGTGCTGTGGGCTCCTGCCGGGGCAGCTTCGACACCGAACCTGCCAGGCCCTTTGGGGGATGTCCTTGGCTGACCCCCAGCGGTTCGAGGCCTGCCTCACAACCATCCCCACTCTCCCAGAAACGGGGCGCTCCTCGCCCTGGGTCTGAGTCTCAGGAGCTGCACCTAGAGGCTGCGACGTGGCGGGTTCGCTTCCCTAGAGACTCAGACGGGCTGAGGGCGGAGCAGCCGTGAAGGCCGAGTCGTGCACGTGCACCCGGGGCTCTGTGAACATCCGGGTGGAAAAACGGGGCTCCTGCGTAGGACCCGGGCTTCGTCCCCGCTCGTCGCTGGGAGTGAAGGAGAGGGGCAGGGTGAGGAGTGGGGTCCCTCTGCCAGAGCCGGCGTCCGCCTGCGTCCGTCCACAGTGGCCATGGTGGTGTGAGAGAAGAGCGTGTGGAGTGAGACTGGGACCCCTGGGTGCTCCATGGGCCTCTGTGTCCCGCCAGGGTGCCCTCAGCCCGGGAGCCCCCGCCAGAGCAGGCCCCGGCTGACCTGGCCTGCCTCTGCCCGACAGGTCCTGCGGGACACGGGCGTGTTTGAGCATACCTGGAAGGAGCTGGAGCTGTGGCTGGAGCACCTAGAGGACACCGGGGACGACGGGCAGGAGGCCGTGATTCCGTTTCTGGAACGAGTGAGCACACCCTTCCCGTGGAAGGGGCACGTGCGGGAGAGTTCTGCCAAGGGGCCCTCGGCTGACTCAGGGCCTGGCCACGTCCAGGCGACACGTCAGAGCCTGAGCACAGGGAACGTGCTCCCGCGCGCCATCGCCGTTCCTTCTAGGAACCGCCTTTGTGCGGGGCCGTGGCGCACTGAGTGGCACCGACACTTGCAGGAGATAGCTTTTCACGTTCTACAACAGAAAGTTGGTGAAGCTTGGCAGAAAAAGTAGTGCTGTTCTCATTAAGGCCTGTTAGCGTTTCAGTCTTTCCCTGCATTTCATCTGTGCTGTTTTGGGGCATTTTTTTCCATTTCCTTTGTGACCGCCTGCTTTCTACTCGGCCCCCCGACACCCAGGTCTTGCTGACGTTAGTGGCGAATCCCTACTCGTACATGGACAGAGCCTCTGACTTCGTTCAGGAAGCCAGCGCACTGCAGGCCACCGGGGCCAGACCGGCCGCCGACGACGTTAGCATCCCTGTCTCCCACATTGACGGTAGGTGCCACACCCTGTCACGGGCCCCAGGTCCTGAGGATCAGCCACAGTGGCAGATTAGAGACTGGCCAGGAATTGCATTCAAGGCCACGCGGAGTGCTAACGCGCCCTCTCTCGGTGTCAAAGCCCAGCTGACTGGAGTGAACGCCGCCGGACCTGCCCCTGCCGTGGGGGTGTGTGTGGAGCTGGTGTGCCTCTGCCTTCTCTGTCTGCGCGCACTGTTTACTCTGTGCCGCGTGCTGATCCAAGCCCTTTATGAGTCACGGGAATGTCCCCTCCCATCCAGCCCTGCAGGCACATGGTGACTGTTGTCACCGTGTGTTGACAAGGCTGCTGGGCCATACTGGCCAGGTGCCCTGGTCAGCCTCACCTCGCCGGCACTTGACAAGCTCAGGGTCTGAGTCTAGGTGCTGCGGTCCCCTCTGTGCTGTGACTGTCCCTCTCTTTGGCACCTCAGGTTTGGGCTGGTTTCCCTGAATGTCCAGGCAGGTGTTTTGGTGCTTCTCACTGTCACTGAGCAAACTTCAGCTGAGACCGCCCAAGCTAGAGTTTCTGGCAGAGAGCTTGAGGTTTTACAGCAAACGTCCTCCCTGGTTGGAATCAAACTCTGTGTCGCACGTTCTCTCCCAAGGGACATTCAGTGTTCACTTTCTGCCCCTATTTTCTCCTCTTCCCTCCCTGCGGGGCTCTTGCCTGGGCCGAACCCCGGCTCAGACGTGCTGGACATGGTGGACGTGCTGGTGGAGGGCAGCGAGGGCCTGGACGAGGAGGTCGGGCCCGCGCTGAATGAAGACACGGCCCTGCTCACGTTCCCGTTCAGCGCCGTGGTCCCCGCAGCCCTGGAGGCCAGGAACAAGCTGCTGCTCGGGACAGAGGGCGGAGCAGGTACCCGGTGGGGGCAGCACATTGTGGCCACGTCAGGCCAGCTGGGTCCGTGTGTGTGGCGGTCGGGGGGCCCCTAATGGGCTGTGGAGATCACTGCTGAAAACCCACCTCGGTGAGAGCCCCCAGGCTGAGCTCCGCGGGCCGGAGTCTGGGGGCCAGCCATGCTATGGGGACACGGGCCGTGGAAGGACGAGTCTGAACTGGCATGTCTGCCGCACAGACACCTGCTGGTTCTTTCAACGTTTGTTTGGTATCGTGATGCTAAGGTGTGGGTTCTTCGTATTTGCCGGGTAGGCAGGCACCTTAGACCCGAGGACATGCCCCCAGAGCACACTGTGTCATCCGTTAGGTGCTCAGGCTCCGCCGTAGCCCCAGCTGAGCCCTGGCACACCAGTGGCTTAGGGGGCCCAGGTCTCTCTTGACCTGTGGCAGCCCAGGTCAGGCCCAGGGCCTCTGGGTGGCTGTCCTCTAACCGGGGCTGCCAGGGCCGTGCTGCAGAAGGGGAGAGGGTGCAGCCAGCAGGGCTGCCGGGGCGCAGCCTGGCGGGTGGCCCTGTCGCGTGGTCTCAACCTGTCAGGGAGGTGGCCTGGTGGCCTCACCCCACCGCTCCCTCACCTGGACCTGCGCTCTGTGCCTCGGGACCCCGAGGCCCTACAGTCACGTGGAGGCTCGTGAGGCCTGCGGTGGTGGCATCGGCCCTCCATTGGGTCCTGGGCCCCCGGGGGAGTTGGCGTGAATCGCCTGGTCTCAGACACGTGAGTCGGTGCGGCAGTGGATCACGGGAGGCTGGTCCCGTGAGCCCCGACACACGCGCCTCGCCCCTTCGCAGTGGACAGCGTCGTGGCGTACCTAACGGCCGTGCTCACAGACCTGCTGCACAGCCAGAGGGACCCCCTGGCCCTGTGCCTTCTGCTTCAGGCTTATGACAAGTTCGAGCCTCCAGCCCTGCCCTGCTGCCATCGGCTGTCCTGCTTCCGCAGGTACTACAGCCTCTGGATCCCAGAGCCAGCCCGCGAGGCCTTGGTGAGTACGGCCACAGGGCGGGGTGCCATTTCCTAGCCTCGTCTCCCTGCGTCAGAGAGCTAAGCGGCGTCACGCTGCTGAGCTGATGGGACCGGGCACAGGGCCACTGTGTCGTTGGCTGCTGTCTCCTGGCTTTGGGGCAGAGCTGCCTTTCCTTTCTCCTCACTGAGCTGCCTGCGCACCCTTGGCGGAGCTGTCCTCGGCGGCCCTTAGCGTGTCCCTGGGCCTCTGTTCCGCCCTCCCCTGCGTGCCATGCACACCCGCAGCCCTGTGGGTTCTCGGGGCCCTGCAGCCTGCGAGCCCAGCAGGCTCTCTGGCTGCGCACCTGCCTTACCCGTGGGAACTTATCTTTCCTCTTCCCGCAGCCGCTGCAGGAGCCGGGCGGCCTGGCCCCCCAGGGTCCCTTGGCCGGCTCCTTTGGCGCCCTGCTGCAGACGGCCTTCCAGAGCGAGGGCGGGCTATTGGACGAGCGGATGCAGGAAGAGCTGCGGGCTGCCATCCCACGCCTCCCCATGCGCCATGTCCTGCGCTCGGCGACCCATGTGCTACTGTGCCTGAGGAGCGCCGTGGGGCGCTTCAGGCAGGTGAGCCGCCGCCCCGACCGGTCCCTTGAGGCCTGGACAGCCAGCCTGGGGCCCGTGCCCAGCTGCCGCCTCTGCCTGGAGCAGACGTGCAGGTGCGGGCTGCACAGTGTTTTCTCCAGGCCTCACTTGCCAACCCAGCGAATCCCACAGTCGCTGCCGGCGGGAGCCCCGCGCAGCTGAGCCTTGTCACGGGGCAGCTGCGGGGCCAGAGGGGGCCCCTTGTTGCATTTTCATTCGGTCATTCCTCGGTGAGCCTTCTGCACCTGGGATGGCTCACGGAGGCGCAGGGCCGGCTTTGAGCTGGGTCGGAGCCGCCCGTGTGCGTGGTTGGGATGCAGGAGCCCCACCTCCCTGGGAAACCGCTTCGAGCAGCTGCCGTTTTAGCCTTGATCCTCGTCGGTGGTGCCATCACTCCTTCTGGTTGGGGGACGCGGCACTGACTGTTCTGGTCTGAGGGGTCATGTGGCTCTCGCCCCCACAGCTGGGCCGGAGGACGGGGCCCCCCGTCCTGCAGCTGCTCCTGGACCTGCTCCGGCGCCTGGTCCTGCACTGTGAGCAGCTGGACGCCCAGCACCGGCAGAAGTGTGAGGCCGCGCAGGCCGAGTCCGACCTCTTCTTGGACGTGGAGTCCGCGGCCTCGCTGGAACTGGCCGGGGACAAGGTACCGCGGGTCTCCTGCCTGCTGGCCTTTTCCCGGGAAGCCTCGGGCACCTGTTGTCCCTCCCTCATGAGTATAAGCAGGGCCACGTCCAGTGTGGGTAGCTGTCGGAGACTCTAAAGCCACCCTGATTCCTCCGTCTGGAGACGAGCATGGTTACTTGGGCATCATCTTCCCAGTCACCTCTGTGCTCGGTCGCCCCTCACACGAAGCAGTTTCTAGACACTGTGCAGTGTGGGTGCCCCGAGAAACCCCGTGCGCATGCTTGTCTCCGAACCGCCTGCGGCCTGTGTGAGGTCCGGCCAGCAGTGGGCAGGCGTTTGGCCAGCAGCCCCTAGCCGGTGTCCCGCTCGCGGAGGGCGCACCTGCTCTGCTGCTGGCAGCCGTGCGAAGCGGCTGCTGAGTGGGCCAGGGCGGTCCACGCACTATTTGCCGATTGGCCTGTTTTTCTGGGTTCCTGACCTCAGAGTCTAATGTAGGCTCCTTCCTTTCACCTCCAAGCGGACACTCGGGCGTGTCTGCTGGTGCAGGATCTCCTGTTAGCCAGCCGGGCCAAGCAGCCTTAACGTGGACCGTGCTTTGCTTTCCTCGGCTAGAAAGTGTGATAGATTCTCCTTTCCTTCTCTTCATGGTATATGAGGAGAAAAAAACTTATTCCTGTCTAAAGGGACGAGTGTGACTTCGTTGACTGGAAATCATGTTTAGCAGGGCTGCTCAGGACGGCCGAGTCGGACTCTTCTAGTCCAGCTCGGGGCACCCAGCTGCCTCCTGCCCAGTGGGGGCAGCTCAGGGGAGCGGGGCACGGGGAACCTCATAGCACCATGATCTCACGCACCTTCCCCACCCGCGGGATCTCTCCAAGCTCCGGCTGCCTGCCCAGCCCTCGGCCAGGTCTCTGTAGGAGGCCCGCTCTACTGAGGAGAAATCAGGGACCGGTCACCGTCACTTACAGTGTCTCTGCGTGGCTTGTCTCTGTACTAAGGACTGAAGAGCAGTTTTGCTGTCCAGTGAACTGAGCCAGACCCTGACCAGGCCATGGTCCAGCCCCCATGGTCGAGCCCAGGATCACAGCTTTGCCTGGGCTCAGGTTGGGGCGCTGCGGCTCCTGAGAGGGGCGTTGGAACTCAGCTCGGGGATGGGAGGGCCTCCGTGCTGCTCGGCACAACAGGGACCACACAGCGGCCACGGCCCTGCCCTGTGGGCCCCGGGCTGCCTGCGAGGCCCACGCCTTGTCCCCCTCGTCTTCCAGACGCTGGAGGAGGTGCTCGTGGCCATCCTCAGACACCCGACGCTGGAAGGCTGGTTCCTGGCCCTGGAGCAGCAGGCCCTGCCCCCGCACACCCTCAGCCCCGTCCTGGTGAAGCTGCTGGCGGCCCACCTCAGCGCGGGCATCCTGCAGCTGCTGGTGGTGAGCGCCCCCATCCTGCTGAGCCTCGGGCGGCTGGGCCTCCTTGCCAGGTACTCAGGGGCCATCGCCCAGACCGTGCTGGCGGAGCTGCGAAGAAGGAGGACAGACCCGGCCACGTTGCCACCCAAGGCGCTCCCACAGCTCGAGGCCCTGCAGGGGCTCCATGCGTACATGGAAGGCGCCCAGCTCCGCGAGGTCACCCTGGCCCTGTTGAACCTGCCCGAGGCCCACCTGGTGACCCAACAGCCCGAGGTCCCCGGGAAGGAGAGACGCCTGAGCACTCTTGGCAGGACCCTGGTCCAGCTGTTGACCAGCAGCCCCCGGGGCCTGCTGCCGGCTGGCGAGCTCCTCTGGGCCTCCGAGTACATGAAAGGTTTGGGGGCTCTGCTCCCCACGTTGGCCGTGGACGAGCTGGACACTGTGTTCCTGCAGTCTTTGCAGAGAGAGCCCGAGCTGGCCTTGGTGGTCAGGGCCGACCTGCTCGACTACTGCCTGGCCCGGCGGACGCAGGCCGCCCTGGGCATCGCCGCCCTGCTCGTGCAGCGGAGCCAGACCCACCTGCTGCAGTTCGAGCTGTGGTGCAGGCAGCCAGGCGCGGGCCTGCGCCTGCAGGAGGGCCTCGAAGACTTCCTACCCCTCGTGCACGTGTACCTCCAGTGCTGGACCCAGGGACGCTGCGCACGCCCAGCAGGAGGTGCGGGAAAGGGCGGCTTTGGGCAGCTGGGAGTTCGAGGTCAGGGTGGTCCCCTTGTCAACCCTGGACTCTGTGTTCTGGGGGTGGCTTAGTTTCCTTTCTCTTCCTGCGTCTGACCCAGCTCTGGAGATGGAGAAAGGAGAAAGTCTCCCTCAGCAGCCCCCACACTTGACCTGATGGCCTGAGGTGTTCCCCTGCCCCCCGCACACACACACATGCCCATCCACTCCGAGTTATCACGTGAAGCTGGCGGAGGGATGGGTAGTAGCTGGGACTACCAAGGGGGCCAGCACCGGGGCTGGGTCTTGTTTGGCTGCATTGGCATTTGGGACAATCGTCCCTATCCCATCCTGCCATCCCCCACCATTGGGAATGTGAGTGACAGCGCTGGACTGAGGCATTTTGGGCCCAGCTACCTTTTTTTGGCACCTGCCTGGGCGTCAGATCTGAGGCACTTTTATCATCCCCTCAAATTTAACTCCTGGTTGTGTGAGTGGGCGGTTGTTGCCCCCTCCTTTGCCTGGTCTGAGTCGCTGCCTATCAGTGGTGACAGGTGTTTGTGAAGGGAGGAGCCGTCCGGTCGGCGGCTCTCCCGCCCTGTCCTGTGACCCCGTTCCTGGGCCCTGCAGAGCGAGCCCGTGTGGTGGCGGGACACTTGTGCATACTGTCTGGTCATGGGCGTCGGGTTGGGGGGCCCCGTCAGAGGGCTGACCAGCAGTGTGTTGCCATAAGCCGGCTGCCAGGGGAGGCTGACATGTGGCAACTGTAGGTCTCCACTGTCACTGCCCGTGCTGTGGCCAGTTTTGAGCCACCAGTGTGACGTCCCCCAGTGACAAGATTCCTAGGACGTAACCGTGGGCTCCTGTGAGCTGGTTCGTGCTGGCTCAGCGTCCCCCTGGCGTGTGACGACCTCTCCTTCTCTGTCTGCCCCAGTGTCCACCGCCGCCGCCCCTGCCCTGAGGAAGGCCCTGTGGAGGCAGCTGCAGGCCCGGCTCCTCGGTGCCGGCGGGCCCCTTGGGTCGGGGCTGCTGCCAGAGGTCCTGGCCCAGCTGGTCCCGTTTGCGAGAGCCAAGGACCTCCGCGCCCTCATGGACCGTTTGCCCAGCCTGCTTCAGACTCCAGGCAACCACGAGAGGTACGAAGGAGCACTGTGTTCGATGGCGCTCCCTCGGCTCTGCCTGCTCCTGTCGTGCTTACGAGTGGGTGAGAAACTGCTGCGCTGCTGCTGTGCCAGTCCAGGAGAAGCCGGCCCCTGGAGAGACCCTCCAGCCGCCCTGGCTGGGTCCGGTCCGCTAAGAGCAGTGGTTCTCAGCCAGCGGTGCCTGGGGCCCTGGGCAGCGTCTGACGTCTTTCAAGACGTCACGGGTAGGGGATGTTGCTTCTGGCCTCTAGAGGGTGGGAGCCAGGGGTGCTGCTGGATGTCCGGGAGCGCGGAGGCAGCCCCACCCCTACCTTCCTCCTGGAGAGAGAACTACCTGGCTCCGAAGGGCAGTGAAGCCACCTTTTAGACGAGGCCCACTGTAGATGGGCCTGAACAGCGCATCCTTTCCTGGCGTGTTCCTTTTGCTCCCCCTAGTGGTGAAAGTTCCGACCCCTCTTTGACATTTGAGTATGGGGCAGGGGCAGCCTGTGATTCCTGTGCTTGGGTAGCACGGGGGGCGGGACTCAGGGCACACAGCCGTGGCCCGTGACTCAGGGCACACAGCCGTGGTCACGCTGGATTGCACTTAGGGGGGTTTCGGCCGCTGCCTCTAACTCGGAGACCTTGTCTTCTGCGGCAGCTGGACCGTGGCCGATGCTGTCTTGGCTGCCCTGGAGGGGTCGGCAGAAGAGCTGCGTGCCTGGCAAGAGACGTTGCTGGAGTCCTGTGTGAAGTGGCTGGTCGGGTCCTTCAGGGGCCCCCAGCAGGACGGAGACAGTGCCCCGGGCCAAGAGAAGCAGATGCTGCTGAGGCTGACCCAGCTGTTGGTAGGTGTCGTGCCTTTCCCTAGAGTCCCGGTTAGATGCTTAAGGGGCAGAGAAAGGTAGACCAAGGCTTACAGACACCTTCCAAGCCGGGGGCAGGAACGTGGCTGGGAAAGCACGAGAGGGATTGTGTGGGGGAGGCCAGGTGGCAGGTGGGGCGCCCCCTGGAGTGAGGAACCGGCAGGAATGGATGTAGGACTTCTCAGACACTTTGTTGCATCTACTGAGATGGCGGTTTGGTTTTTCCTCTTTGCTTAGCCTGTTAATAAAGTGAATTATATAAACTGATCTTGCGCTCCTGGGGTCAGCCTACTTGGTTGTGGGGTATTATTAGTTTTCGATATTGTTGGATTCGATGTGCTAGTATTTTATTAAGAACTTTTGCATCTGTGTGCTTGAGGGGTATTTTTAATTTTAATTTCTTGCAATATGTTTGGTTTTAGGATCAGGTAGCACCACCCTCAGAGGGTGTTGAAAAGAGTTTCACTGGGCATGAAGTTGTAGGTTTTCTGTTTTCTTTAAGCATTTTAAAGGTGTCGCTTTCCTGCCTTTTGGCACGCACTGTTCCTGATAAGAATCTGTCATTCTTATCTTTCTTCCTCAGTATATTATGCCTTTTTTGTCTGGCTGCTTTTAGGATTTTTTTTTTTACATTGGTTAAAGCAATTTGATTATGATGTGCCTTAGTGTGGTTTTCTCTAAGTTTCCTGTGCTTTGTGTTCAGTGAGCGTCTTGTCTCTGTGAGTTGAGAGTGTTCATGAAATTTGGAAATATTCAGCTATTTTTGGCCACGATGCCCTTCTACTGAAGTATTTTTTCTTTAAATGCTATATTTCTGCATAGAAATAATTGGCATTCTGAAAACTAACCTATGAGTTATTTCTCAGTGCACAGCGTAAAATTCTGTTAAAAGTCGTGGAGTCTGTGGCTTGTGTTTAAACTCTGGAACTCAAGGCCTAAAACGCAACCCTCCAGAGAAAAACGCGGGGCGCGAGCGGGGCGGCACGCACACTCCCAGGCTGCAGGCCGGCAGTGTGTCTGGGCGTCTGCAGTCGGAGACTGTGCGGCTTGCACTTCGGCCCTGATGGGTCATTAGGGGTTCGCGACTGTGAGGCTGGCTCGCAGGCACCCAAACGTGGCAAAGCTGAGGGAGAGGAGGGGCGCCCCCGAGTCTGGGGACACCTCACTGCAGAGCAGCGGGTGAACCACTGCCGCCGCCGCCGCCGCAGTGACCGCCCCAGCCTGGCTCCGGCGGCAGCCCCCGGCTGGCCGACCGGGTGACGAGTGACAGGCTGTGCTGTTTGAGGGGTTTATGTCCTCAAGGCATGCCTCCCTCCTCGCGTCACTTCCCACTTTAATTTCCCTCTCTTTTTTCCCTTTTTAGTAGACCTTCCCCCACTCCCCAGCCCTCAAGCAGTAGTAGGTTCACAGCAAAACTGAGTGGAAAGGACACAGTTCCCATACACCCTCTGCCCCCTCACACACACACAGCATTTCCCACCATCAGCACCCCACACCATCCCTTTTCTCACAATGAAGTATGAGATCTGTCCAGAAAGTATCCACCATGTAATGTGAAAAATAGAGGCATTTGTTTAAGAAGATACAAGATACAGGAAACATTGTACAGAGGACAGTGACGCCTTAGTCCCCTTCAAAGTAGGCACCTTGGGACCCCACACAGTCCTCCCAATCGTCATTAGCTGGCCTGTTGTATTTTTCTGAATCTCACTGATGGTCTGCAAAGGCGATTTTAGTTTTGGGAAAAGCCAGAAGTCCCCGAGTGCCAAATATGGGCTGTAGGGGAACTGAGTCATCTGGGTGATTTGATGTTTTGCCACAAAACTACATGAGACGCGATGCATGAGCGGGCGTGTTGACACAATGAAGCTACCAGTCACTGTTTGCCCAGAACTGTGGCCTTCTGAGTCATCCAAATAGTTTCTGTGGAGGAATGTTCAAGGCTAACGCAAAATCTGGTGCAGATTCATTGCTTTACTCGCTCAGTCATTTTGAATGTGACGGCCACACGGTACACATGCTCACTCACTGGCATCTACTGCCCCCACTGACTAGTACAGTGAAGTCGCCATTGTTCACACATGAGCTCCCCAGGCCACTCTCCTGGGCTGCCAGGTCACATCGGTGCCGCACAAACTGTTCTTTTATTAACGATGACTGGGCTTCTTCCGGACAACATAGATTTTTAGGTTGTGCGATGTAAGCTCTTAAGTACATAGTTCAGTGTTGGCACAATACGCATGCCCTGGTGGCCACACCCCGACCCAAGATCTTCATCCTCCCAGATCATTCCCTGCACTTTGTCCCAGTCGCTCCTTCCCTCCAGAGCAGCTTCTTCTGATTTAATATGATAGCACATCTGGAGACAGTCTCCCCGTCAGTGACTGTGACCCACACTGGGTTTTTCTTTTTGCTTAGTCTGTTAATAAAGGAGATTACGTTAATTGATCTTTGAGTGTTAAGCAACCTTGCCTTCCTGGGATAAACCTGTGGGCTCCCCTGGTTGGCCTTCTGTATGTGCACGGCCACACGCGGCCGAGCCTGTGCGCTACAAATCAGTTAGCGCCGGGACGGCAGCCGAAGCGGGACGTGGGGCGGTTGGGGAACTCCTTTCTGCTCGCCCAGTGAACTGGGTATGCTAGCAGAAAGTCAGAGCTGCTCGTGTGCAATAATTTTAAAAATCAAGGTAAGAAACGAGTGCATGATTTTGTGGCTTATGTGGGTGGCTGTCATCCACCTTTACAAAACAGCTCCAATTTCAGCCCCACGTTCTGTTTTCTGAATTGAGTTGTTTCGTGTTTCTCACTCACTTTACACACAGAGGTCACTCAGTGAAGTGGATCCTGACGACTGGCAGACGTTTGTGAAGACTGGACTCAAGTAAGTCGACTTCCTCTTCTCGGTGTGACTGTCACTGATGGTGCAGTTCCTGCCTCAGGGACACAAGGCGTGTGACGCGAGGGGGCGAAAGGCCTGTCACTGACAGCGCGCTGCTGGCGACGGGGAGGAGCGGCCTCGGAAATGTGAAATGTCTTAGAAACCGGGGCGATGTGCCGGGGCCGACCCAGGTGCATGCGCGTCAAAGGCCTGCGGGCAGTTCTCCGTGTCGGCCCTGATTTGCTCTCTCTGTCCCTTGCCCAAAGGCGCCGCTCTTCTGAAGGTCGAGCTTTGTCGTGGCTGTGCACATTGTCATACCTGACGGTCCGTCAGTGTGTCTGTAAACAATAAGTAAAACTGTTTACAGATGTATCGCTCCTTCTGTATCCTTCTGTGCTCGGATGTTTCTGAGCCGTCCACGTGGGAACCCGTTGCTCTCAGCCATTCGTTCTTACTGCTCTGGGCACTCTGTTGGCTAGACCACAGTTGGTGTATGAGCCAGCCCGTGCCCGCGGGCAGCTGTCCCCCCAACCCCAGCGGTGACTGCTGCGTGTCTCTCGGCGCCCACGTGCCAGGCGTTCTCGGTGGGAGGCACAGTTTCAGTTCTGCCACGTCTGGCACCTGGCTCCACGGGTGTTGGGCTGGCCTGACCCAGTGGGAGCTCCAGGTTTCCTGCGTCCTCCACACGTCATGATAGGGTCTGGGTCTGAGTTCCGGCAGTAGTTAGTCCTGAAGCGGTGTTTGTTGTGCCTGTGACGTCTATTTCCCTGGTCATTCCACTCGAAACTGAAAAGTACTTTGTCTAAGCGGAGAGAAACAGTGAAGGAGGGTCGGGTCAGTGACGGCCAGAGCACCATCACGCAGGGCGACGCTTCTTTCTGCCTCTGGCTCGTCCGTGCTTCTAGGATGCCTGCCGTGGGCTGCCTGACTCTCGGCACTGCTCACACATGACGGAAGCTCCTGTCCTCTGGGCGGGGGGCTCATGTCCCTTGGTGGGTTCCGGAGGGGCTGAAGAGACACGCCCCAGAGCACCGAGGAGGTAGCTGAGGTCGGGAATAGAAGAGGCTACCTGGCAGGCAGGTGGGCAGCGATGGCATCTCAGCTGAGGCTCAGCCGCTCTGCTGCCTGGCACCTCAACCAGGCGGGAAGTTCGCTTGACCTTCATGCCACCAGGAGAACAGACACACGGCACCCCGTTCTCCAGAGCTCCCTGCGGGGGGTTGGGAGGGGAGCAGGGTGGCGCCGGCCGCCGGCGAGCCAGGCGACTGGTACAGGGCACGCACTGTACGATGTCGCTCCTTCCCTCCCAGTCGCTCCGAGCTGCTCCTCGTCATGGTGGGCTGGAAGGTTCGCTATCTTTCTTCATTTCTTTCTTTTTGATTAAAATTTGTTGGATGAGTTTCTGTCTAAAATTTGTACATTTAAATCCTTCACTATTTCATGTGATTTCTGTCACATAAAAACCATTTCAATGCAATAGATTTTTATTGTTGTAAAACAACAAATTATCGCCAACATATGAAAACACAGGTGGAAGGTTTCTTAATAAAATGCCAAGAAAAAGTGTCTTTTCTGTTTCCTGGGACATACACTTCCCCTTTATGAAGCCGTTTACCTGCTGATCCCACCTCCCAGGTTTCGGTACCGGGACCCCGCGTTTCTGAAGGCGCTCCACGCTGCCCTGCAGCTCCTGTACCCCCCGGGAGGCCCTGCGCGCGCGGAGCTCCTGCAGCTGCCGGCGGTCCACATGCTGCTCACCCAGCACTCTCTGTTCCTGCCCGCCCTGCTGAAGTCCCAGGAGGAGGGAGACCCCGACAGCCAAGTGAAAGGTGGGCCCGCCCCCGTCCCATGCAGGTGTTGTTTCCTGTTTTGTTGAGCTCACCGGGCACCGGAGCTCAGTGCCCATGGGTTTGCCGTGCTAGGGAGCGTTGCCGGAAAGGCCCGGGACGCTGTGTGTCTGTCCGATCCAAGCTCGGACGAGCTGTCCTGTGACATGGGGTCCAGCACACACGCAGAGCCCTTCTCGAAGCTGCTCTGGCACTGCGGTCATGCAGCAGTCTCACGGCAGTGCCGTGGGCACGTGTTAAAACCTGGCAGTTAGAGGCGAGTCTGACCCGAAAGAAATTATTTAGTTGCATGAAATGTCTCAATGGGAAGATTGAAACTTTTGTCAAGGGCAAAGGGTCGAACCTCTCTCTATGGACCGGTCCCTGCTGGGGGCCTCCGAGAGCCCAGGCTTCAGCTCCACCCCCCTCAGTACGCACCAACTTCAGCATCTGTGAGCCCAAGTTCACTGTGGGCTGCGGAGACGGCAGAGCAGAGCGCCCGGAGGGCCTGCCCTCTGCCAGCCACTTAGAGACAGAGGGAATGACCTCAGCCCTGAGGAGCCAGCACAAGATCGGTCCGTGATGAACAGCCGAATTGGAAAGAGCCGTGGTTCGTGCTGTAGGGAACGGAAGAGTAACTAGGCCGCAGCACGCGGCGAAACGCCAGCTTCTGGTAACACGGTCTCGGGGAGAGAGATAGGTTTTAAAGTCCTCGGTGGCTTAAAGTTTGGGAGGGGCAGTGGGACCGAGCTCAGCCGTGTCAGCACCAAGGCGGAGAGATGACTGCGAAGACGTGTGTATTTAAGAACTGGAGACAGTGGGGAAGGGACTAGGCCGAGTCCTAAACCCCGACTTGCTCCGAGGCAGCCTGTTGGAGCTCTCGGCGTTCCCTGGAACGTGTCCCCGACCCTTTCTCCCTGACATGCCCTCCGCCACCCCCCATCTGCTCACTGCTGTCCTCCCCCAGAGGTGCTGGTGGACTTGATGGCGGCACTGGTGCGGATGTGCCCGTCCGTCTGTGACAGTAGCCACTTCGCGGTGCTCCTCGGGGCCTATGGCGCCTCTCTCAGCACCCTGGGTGAGTGACTGGGAGCCTGGGGGCCAGTGACGTGATGGGGCGGGGAGGGGTGTGCCAGCCTTCGGCTCTCTTAACTTGAACTGCAACTGACTTCCAGACCAGAAGATCTTACTTCTCCTGCAGGCGTACGAACAGAACAACCTGAGCCTCGTTGAGTTCAGGTGCGTGGCGGGCCTGGGAGTGGGCGTGGATGGCTCTGGGGCGCCCGCGGGGAACGGGCTTCCTCTGCACCGCAGACTCCACAGCCAGGATTTCCCCTCCTTCCCGTTCGGTCCTCGGGCTGGGGTGGATGCAGCCCCCTTGGCTCCCAGGCCTCCACGGCTGCCCCGGGGGTGGCCTGCCGGCGGGGGCTGTGGGGCCGGCGCCCTGCTGGCGGACAGCGGCGTGTCAGTCGGCCTGGCCCCCACACTCACTCCGGACTGCAGTGTCGAGGGTAGTCGCTGTTTTGGAAACCTTTTACTTGAGGTGGGACTGACGTGACTTGTGACGTGGGGACTGGGGGGAGGAGTGAGGAGTGTCGACTGATGTGGCTCCCGGGGTTGGGGGGGTGTCTGTGTCTCTCCTGTGTGTCTGTCGCTCTCTCCTGCCGCTCTCTCTGTCTGTCTGTCTCCCCTGGGTGTCCAGGGGCCGCATGGCCAGCACCCCCTGGGCCTTTCCCTGCACCCTGCCCACCCCTGTGAGGGGACTTGCCCAGTGTGCTTTTCGTTGAAAGTGCCTTAGATCCCCTGCTGTGCCTTCTGTCCTCCTGTCACTGGGGCCTGTGCCCCGACATCTGCCCGGGACCCGCAAGCAGGAGAGTTTAGCGTGTGACGACAGACAGTGACCTCGCTGGGCCAAGGAGAACAGTTCAGCACGACTCTGCAGGGAAGAGGAAAATGATTAACGTAGCAGAGTACTTTACCGGGAAAGATGAAGGCTGTTTTGGTCTAGAAGCCACCCTCCTCCCTTCAAAAACGCAGCAAAGGACTGGCCGCAGCCTCCCTCTGAGGGGCACTGAGTCCCGAGGGGCCACCCTCTGCTCCCCGCCCTCGCGGTCCCGCCCTCTGGCTGCTTGGGAGCCAGCGACACACCGTTCCTGGAGCCCCGCAGTCCCTGCGTGTGCGGGGAGGGACAGAGATAGAAGGCGGCAGTGGCGGGCGGGGCCTAGGTGGGGGCTGTGGGGCTCTCGGCGCCTTCTGTGCAACCACAGAGCAGAGTCCCCGCTCAGACTCCAAGCCCGCGTCACCCGCATCATTCACGGAGGCACGGTGCTGAGTTAGGGGCCAAGCGGGGACTCTGGGCAAGTCCTGGGGGGGGATTGTCAAGCCAGCGAGTAGTGCCCGTCGGAGGACATGCCCAGTGTGCCAGCTGCCTGGCTGTCGGAGACTGAGGCCCTGGGGCTACCCTCCGGAAGAAGAGCCTCCACCCTGCCTCAGGACGCATCCATGTCTGGCAGGCTGTCCCTCGGAGGCTCTGGAGGCCACCAACGTTGGTCAGGCACCTGTCGTTCACCGGCCTGGGCCCAGCCCTGAGGGGCAGCGTTGCTGTCTGTCGGCTCAGACTCTCATGAACGGGCCTCCTTTTAAATTGGCTTCTGGTCCATGCCCTGGGGGGCCCCAGCTTCTCCAGATACTCGGGGCGTTGGTGGAGACGCAGTGGGTGGAGGAGCTGGGGGGCACTGGGTGCAGGCAGCAGCGTCATGACATCTTGGGACAGAGAAACAAGTGGCCCTCCTCAGAGCGGGGCTTGCAGGGTGCACCCTGCAGCCATGGGGAGCTGGGTGAGGAGGATGAGGGGCGCCTGTGTCCCTTCCTGGGGCGGGTGAGGCGACCTATGGCAGCTGCAGTAGGGCTGGTGGCTTGGGAAGTGGACAGTGGCGGTGGGGGTGGCTGAGAGCTGCGTGGGAGCCTGTCTGGGAGAGGCTCTGTCCACAGAGCAGCGGCTCACGACCGGGACCCCTCACCGGGGTCGAGCACGGTCTCCAGAGCCCGACGCCCGAGCTCAAATCCCAGCTCCGCCACTTCCAGCGGACGACTCTCCTCTCTGCCCTTCTCCTGCATCTGTGACGTGGGGACTGTGGTAGTGCCTGGCCTGTCATGCAGATCAAGGGAATTGATTTCTCATAAAGGGTCAGAACAGTGCCTGGCATGTCATGAGCTCTTTTGGGTGCTGTCCTCTGTCATCGACCCTGACAGTGTTCCCCTCCCCATCATGGCAGCGTCACCGTCTGCCCCGCCTCCTCCTCAAGCTCAGATGGGGAGTGAGTGACAGAGCAGGGCGGCCGGTGCCTGGCTTGTGCCAGCCGCTGATGCGGCTCTCTGTGATGGCAGCCGTCACTGTCGCCATCGCCAGTTCTGGCCCTGCGGGCCCGTGACCCGCCTGCTGTCCGCTCTCGGCCCCTAGGGTGCTGCTGTGGGGCCCGGCGGCCGTGGAGCATCACAAGATGAGCCGGAGCTTGGGCAAGTCGCTGTGGCAGCAGCCGAGCATCGGGGATGTCCTCCGCCTCCTGGACCGGGACCGGGTGATGAGGACCATCCTCCACTTCCCCCAGAGCCGCAGGCTGCTGACCCCCGAGGTGCGGGGCCCGGGCAGAGCCCTTGGGGAGCACGCAGGGGGCCCGCGCCTCCTGGGGTCCCGCCTGCGTGCTCAGCTCTAGTGTCAACTTGTTAGTGAGGCTCATGTCAACCCCGCCTGAGGAGCAGAGGCGGGACCCCCTCGGGCCACCTTCCCCCAAGACCATGTCATCCCATGTGCAAGTGCTGTATTTCATGGAACCATTTTTAATGCTCAAACACTCAAAGCAGTTTGCAGCCTGGACACCGCGGGCGAGCGCTCACCCCTGCCCACCGGGGAGGCTGAGCAGCGCGTGTCTGTTCCGGGTTCTCGCAGGGCACACAGGACCCGCTGTTTGCAGACAGGAGCACGGTGGAGCTCGACAGCCTCTACGACCCCTGCTTCCTCCTGCACCTCTTCAGCGAGCTGACCAGGCCAGGTGCGTGCAGCCCCGGGGCCAAGGGCGGGCAGGCAGTGGTGGCGGGGCCCGCAGAGCCAAGGGGCTCCCGCAGCCGTCGCCCACGCAGGGCGGTCAGTGGTCCCTGAGGGACCTCGTGCCCCCTTCTCACACTCATTCCACGACCTCCGCCCATGCACAGCCCCCGTTTCTGATGCACAGTGACAGTCCTTGAAGGACTTCGATAGCACCCCTTTGTCGTGACGTGGCTTGATGGCCAGAGCGTTCGCTGAGTCTTCAGCAGGCAGCGGTCAGACGCCTGCAGGCCTTGTCCTTGGGAAGCACGGGAGCTGCTGCGGCCGCGCGCTAGCTCAGTGCGTTTTTAATGCGCTCTGTGTCCGTGGGCCTAGGGCTGGGCGTCCTTGGGGGACGCGCTCAGAATGGAAGCGTGTGTGTTCTCTGCTCCCTGGCGGCAGGACAGGCCCCAAGACCCCTTCTCACTGGACTCCGTGGCCACGTGTTTGTAGGTGCATCGCGCCACTGGGACTCACCATTTGTCCTGTTTTTCCCTTCCCAATTTGACCCTGTCACCTACCTAACGGCAGTGCCCCTGACAGACACGGGGTGGGGCGCCCATAGCACCCGCCCACCAGGAGCCCCGTGTGGCTCGGCTGCTGCCCTGGGGACGCTGTGCACCTAAGCGTCAAGTCGCGACCACGGCAGGTGGCGCCTCGTCCCCCAGGCACCTGTCAGCGCAGACTGACGAGGGGCCGCGACCCAGCGGTGTGGCCTGGCCGCCCTGCTGAACTGGCCTCCCCTCCAGCGGGTCTGAAACCTCGGCGGCCCCGGTGAATCACGGCACGTGGCTCAGGGTGTTGCTCTGTCTCTGTGGGGCTTTTAGAAAACAAGGCAAAAGCTTGAAAACACTGACCTGAAAAATAGTAAAATCAGGGCACAGTGTTTTCCCCAAAATCTTGAATATTGCGTTTTTTGGGTGGGGGTCAGGGCCTGGGAGGCCTTTTGCGAAGAGGTGACTAGTAAGTGGCCGTCAGGCTCGGGGAGCCCCCAAACACAGCGCCGTTGGTGTCGCTGGTCTGAGCAGCGGGGAGGGCGCGGGCGGGCGCGTCTGCTGCAGAGGGGCTCGCAGGGCGCGCAGTGCCAGCTGCGCCCAAGTCGGTCATGCACAACGGGGGGCGTTTTTAAAACGGTGGGGGGGGACTGGGGAGAAACAAGTGTTTAAAAAGACAAACAAGATTTACAAGATTTTGTTCTGGGCTACTTGCTACCCAGAACAAAAGAAGTGGGACCATAATGTTTGGAACAAGTTACGTTACCCGATACAAGGAAGCACGCCGGTTTGTCGGGAGGAGAGAACACTGGCAGCGAAACGGCAGGCTGAGCAGAGCAGAAGTCTGCTCACAACGCGACGGCCACCGTGGGCCGGGTGCACGTGGTCGGATTGAGTCAGAACTTTTCTTCATTAATTTTTTAAGCGTGTTGTCCCTTTGCTTTTGCTCTGGTGGCGAAGCCAGCGCAAACTGCACATCGGATACGTTTTTAGTGAAGTGGGATGGGTGAAAACTTGCACAGAGCCTGTGTGTGGCTGGAGTTTCGGGGAAGCCACTGGCGGGATCCAGGAACAGGACGCGACCTTCAGCTTCTCGGACCCCCTCCCAGAAGAGCCCCGAGTCCTGGAGCTGACCTCCTGGATCAGCCCCGTTGGCCCCTCGTGACGTGTGCGAGCGTCACCCACACCCACGCCATGTGCAGCAGAAGTTTTCCCACGTGGTTTCACTTCCTGCGGTGGCAGCACCCGGTCCATGTCCCGTAGTTCAGAATTGCGAGTGACCGGTTTCTGTGCGGCTGCCACAAAGGACACGGTGTCACAGCCCATCCCAGCCCTTTGCTGAAGATGGAACCTGCCTTCTTACTGCTTCCCTTTGGGCCCTTGGCAGAGAGCAGGGCCCGCCATGGCTGGAGGCAGGGCCGTGGCGGACACTTCCCACAGCCCGTCCTTGTCTCAGCAGGGCGGACCGAGGTCTCCGACGTGCTGTTCACTTACGCCACAGAGGCCGGTGTGGGGTCCGAGCCTCTCGGCCAGGCCACCCTGAGGAAGGGGCCGAGGGGTCTGGATGCGCAGTGCCAGGGAGGCCCAAAAAATGGGGAGTGGGAGCTTTTTAATATTTTTATCCTTGATCATTGTCCTGGCTGATCCATTTGATTCTGAAGCTCTGTGACCAGAAGACCCAGTTGCTCTTTGCAAGGTCCCTGAAACAAAAACAACGGTGTTGGTGACTGTTTTGTAATGGCCTATCTGTTGTGTTTTCAAGACCTGAGGGCAGCCCTTTCCTTAAGTGCCACAAAGCCAAGACTTCAAGAATAACAGGGGTGAACACAAAACATTATGGACTTCCTCTGGACTTGTGGGAAATCCATTCGCCTTAGAGAATGTCCTTGCCCACGAGGGCTCCTGGTGGCGAGTGTGGTACCGAACGCCTGGACCGTCCTCTTCCCGGTGGCATTCCCTTTACGCGTTTGTCACCTAGGTAGGGGTGTCTTCAACACATCCTTTCCAAAGCAATGTCATTTTATTCCACAGTTTGATGCTTTTTCAAGCTTCAAAAATAGCCCCTTGTTAAAAGTGAGAAGATTAGTTCATCAGCCGTTGGAACCTTGGAGTCTTCTGATGGCTCTTTTCACCCTTGTACGTGTGACCTGCGCTTGACGTCACAAGTGGCTTCCTGTGGACAGAGGCGCCTGGGGTGACCTTGGGTGCTGCTTTGTTTATCCGACCGGACCGCCTCTGCCTTTCCGTGGGGACGCCTGTGCCATTCACCTTCAGTGGGCTGTCGATACCGTTGTTTTCGTTGGCTTCAGCTGCAGAGTGTGTGTGTGTGTGTGTGTGTGTGTGTGTGTGTGTGAGAGAGTGCGTGTGCGTTGCTTTAGGGTTTGTCCTGTTCCTCCTCGGTTTACGGCAGTTTATCTTCAAGTGAAGCTATACCGCTTCTGGGTGGCAGACGCCCCCGGCCACAGCGTCGACCCGTTTCCCCTCCCTGGCCTCTGCGCTGCTCGTACGCTTTTACTTCTCTGTCTGCGGTAAAGCCCGTAACATGTCGTGTTTGCTTCAAGTTGTTGACTGCATTTTAAAGAGGTTTAAATTTTTTATATTTACCATTTAGTTAACCATTTTTTCCTCATTATTCCTTTGTGTAGATCCAGATTTCCATCTCCCACTGCTCTCCTTATGCCTAAAATATGCCATTTAAAAGTTCTCGCAGCTCAAGTCTGCTGGTTATTCATTCTCTGCGCGCTCTGTAATGGAAGAAGGCTCAGGTTTTGCGCGATTTTCATGGAGTATAAATAAAGCTCTAGGTTGGCGGGGGTTTTTTCTTACTGCACTTTAAAGACCCGCCACCCTGCTTCTGAGTCATGGCATTTCTAACGAGAAGTCTGCCGTCTTCCCTGCCTTGTCCTCTCTGCGTGTTGCACGGCTGCATTTGAGGTTTCCGCCCTCCGTCCCCAGCAGTTTGACTGTGACGCACTCGGCTGCACTTTTCTTTATGTTCCTTGTGCTCGGGTGTTCGTTGGGTGTCCTGGCTCTGCAGGTTATAATTTTCGTCAAATTTGGGAAAGTTTTGGCCATTATTTCTTCAAACATTTCCAGGGTCTTCAGTTATACATACACTGGCCGGCTTGAAGTTGCCCTACAGCTCGCTGATGTTCCGTTCATGTTTCTAAATTCTTTTTTCTCTCCGTTTCGATTCCAGTAGTTTGTCTGTTGCTGTTTGTCTGTTACTCCAAGGCCACGAGTCTTCCTCTCTGCGACGTCTGATCTGCTGATAGTCCCATCCAGTGTATTTTTCATCTCAGACATTTTAATTTAATTTTCATCTGTAGAAGGTTGGCTTGGGTTTTAATAGTTTTAACTTTAGAGGGAGAACAGAAAAAAAGAGTTTCACTTTAAAGAGAGAGAATCAGCGGTATGTCTTATTGATAACACATCCCAAGATTCCGTGTTTGGAGCGGCCATTGCAGCTGCTTTGTGTTCGGTCCCTGGTCTAATGGGGTCGCCACTCAGCCTGAGCGGACCTCACGCCTGGCTACCCTGACCAGACCCTGCTCGGTGACTTTAACACAGTGACCAGGTCCATTCTGAGTTTTGTCTTGACGGTATGTTTATCTTGTAAGGAGGCCGGGGTTTTCATTAAAGAGGACTCGAAGTGTCCTGAATTTTATTTGTACTAGCCAAGCCCTTTAAGATGTGGTCAGGTGGGTCCCCTCATATACTTGACATCCCCTCTGGCTCACGTCCTCTCCTGGGCGGTGGCGAGTCCCCAGGGCCTCACAGGTGGCGGCGGAGGCCCCTCGGGCTGCGGCTGCTGCCCAGGCTTGGGGAGCTGCTCTCTGCTGGGGTCCCTGCCGTCAGTCCAAAGGAAGGCGCGGGGCTGTAGCACGGCGGGGAGTTAATCTTCGTGAACTGGTGGGCTGGGCAGGCTGGCCCGCACCAGCCGAGGTCCCCAGCCCTGCTTCCTGCGGGCTGTGCCTTGCAGGCCTCGGAGGTGGGACCGCGGGCAGCGCACCGAGCAGGGTGGCAGCGGCGGGAGCGGGTGCTCTGTGCTGACTGCCGGGGGCGCTGCCCCAGCCTCCCGGGAACTGGTAGCTCGTGCTTGGGTCAGAGTGGCGCCTCCAGACTTCTCTAAGTCGTGATGACCCTGGTTGGGATTTACAAGCATCTTGGAGGCTGAAGGTGGGGCAACTAGAGGCCATGGAGGGGTCACTAGTCTTGTGTCCGACGTTAACGGGAGTTGGGAGCTGGGGGGAGACTCGCCTTTCTTTGATCTGGCACATGTAGCTGATGGAGAAATACAAAAGGAAATTTAACTAGCTGCGCCACACAAGCATCACGGAATCATGTGTGTATATTTAATGCTGTGTTTTATTTCCCATAGAGTTTGTGGTGGATTGTCGAAAATTTTTGGACTCAAATGCTCTGGGCCTAACCGTCGCGGCCCTCAGCAGTTATGACCCCCAGATGCGAGCCGCGGCCTACAGTGTCCTGGCGGCCTACTACGCACACGTGGAGGGGGCCCGGTTCCGAGAGCAGCCCCAGGTGGGTGGGGCTGAGGGAGTGCGGGGGTGGGGGCGGCCGGAGGCTGGCTCTCTGCCCGGTCTGCTGGGGTCTCTGAGAGAGGCCTCCCCTTCCACACGCCCTGGTGTTGTGGGGGGGTGAAGCGCTTTCATTTCTGCCGGCTCTTTCTCTGCTTTAAACTCAGCAGCGCAGGCCGCTCTTACCCGCCTGGCTGTTACCGGGACTCAGCACCCCAGGGGGTGGGGACAGGAGCAGGTTGGGTTGTCGGGGGTGGAACCAGGGTGCTCTCTGCCCTCGGCCACGTGTCCGGCTCACCGAGGACGAGCAGGGATGCGGCCGTTAGAAGCGTCCTCTGGGCGGCCCTGGTGCGAGGAGCAGGCCCCTGCGGGGCTGGGTTCCAGGCCGCGAGGGCAAGGCCGTGGCCCCAGCCCTGAGAGCACTCTTCCCCGTCCTGGCTTCAGGTACTTTACCTGCTGGACGTGGTCCGGAACGGGATCCGCACTCCGAACATGAGACTCACTTTCACCCTGGCTCTCTTCATTGCCAAAGCAGCCCTGCAGATTTTGAAACCAGGTACTGCTGATGGGACGAGGATGAGGTGGGGTCGGAATGTGGAGGCCGACCCGGTGACTCCATCACACGTGTAAGGAAGGACAGGCAAGGGTTGTCCAGGGCTGGGCACAGCAGCGGACAGTAAATAAACAATGACTGTGCGGAGGGGGCACTTGGTGGGCCCTGTGGGCCAAAATCCAGGGAACACGAAGTGAAAAGCCGAGGTGCAGAGTGGTGTGTGCGATACTGGAGGGGACGGGGACCCCCACCTGAGAGCGCTCGGGGGCGCCTGGCCAAGCGCCATCAGTGTGGGAGGAGGTTGCCCAGTGCGGCCCTGGGCTTAGTCACGGGTTCGTCCTGCACGTCCCCACATCAGGGCCACTAAGGCCGCAGCGGGACCACGGCCTGGCTGCTGTGGTAGACGTCAGTCCGTCTGAGACCTGGTTTATCAATGAAAAGTCCGAATGTCGGTGCCACCGGGACTGCAGGGTTTTTTGATGTAACGCAGCCGTTTTCGGGTGAGGAGGCAGCCAGCCGCCCAGCTTCAGGCCTAGGATTAGAGCCCGTCCGAGGGCCCGTGTCAGCTTCCGGCCGTGGGGCCGGAAGAACCTGGGTCTGGTTTCCACCTGCGCCTGCACCGCTTTCGTTGCGTGGTCTCGCCTGCACCGCAGACACTCAGGAAGGAGACGAGGCGGTCGGCCACGTGCAGGAAAGGCGTTCTGCGACGCTACCCTCAGACCGGGCGCGGGTGGTCCTGCGCTTGGCTGCAGGTGGCCAGATGGGCTGGAGGCCACAGCCGAGGGAGAGAAGTGGCAGGGAGGAGGCATCTGCCCCCATTGCCCCGCCGCACCCCAGAGCCACGTGACCCAGGGTGTCCCTACCGCCTGTGCTGGGCGCCCCTCAGAGCAAGGCCGGTGCTGGGGGCGAGGGCCTGCACTGTCCGTGCCTGTGGGCAATGGGCCCTTTGGCAGGGGACAGGGACAGAGCAGTGCCCCTGCAGTGGTTTCTGAGCCCCGGCGCGGGCCTGCGGGCAGTGTGGGCCCAGGGCTCACTGCGCCCCACGCTCGGGACCGGTAACCTGGGTGCGAAGGCAGCCTCCCTGCGGGGGCGGGGATCCAAGTCTGATCCCCAAACCCGTGCCTCCCGGCTGCCCCAGACGGGGGTGTCCTGGTGGTGCCTGCTGTGAGTGACCGTCTGCCCGTGTTCTCAGAGGACCACATGTACCTGAAGATCAACAAATTCCTGCTGTCTCATGAGCACTTGAACATGAACAAAGTCCCTGGCTTCTACCAGTTCTTCTACAGCTCGGATTTCCAGGTGCGTCCCTGAGCCGCAGGCCCTGGGGCCTCCCGTCTCGGTGTCCCAGCCACCGTCACTCGGGCACTTTCCCCTGCACGCTGTGTGGACAGCGGCACGCGGGCCCGGCAGCGAGGGCGAGGGGTCGGGGCAGCGCAGGCTCGGGGCTGGCGTGTAGGGATGCATCTCGTCAGGTGCGTCGTGTCCAGGCAGCTTCTCAAACCCTGACTGCCCTCCATCAGGGCCTGTGTCATACGCACTCTCGCCACGACCCACCGTCAGGTGCTGCCTGGGCCTTTGTGCGACACCTGCCCAAGTTCACACAGTTCAGTGTTTGACCCTAACCTGACCCTCTGTCCCTGACTTGGAGCTCAGTCGGAGACAGCGGGGGTGCCCAATGACAGCCAGAAAGGGTGGCCAGGTCCGCCGTGCCGCAGCCTTTGCCACCGCGTGGGACGGGCGGTGTCAGCCAGAGGGACTGGAACTGGATGGTGTCTGTCGCTTGCCTGGGTTGCAGCACCACGCCGAGCGGACTTGGCTGTTCGGGCTCCTGCGGCAGGGGATCCGCGACGCGCACTGCTACGAGCTCTACGCCCGGCGCGGGGTCTTCCACACCATCCTGTCCTTCTTCCACAGCCCGCTGTGCGACCAGGTGGCACAGGTAGGCACGGCCCACAGGTTCACGTGCGACTGGAAGCTCTAGGCTCTTTCTGAAGGCTTTACGTCAAAGTCAAGGTCACGTAAATTCTCACCCAGACTGGGCACGGCCAACCCGCCAGGTTGACACTGGCCTGTCTGCCAAGTGCGCATGCGTGCCGGCGGCTACGTGCAGTGCGGGCGCTGGCGGACCTTCACGCTGGCCAGTAGCGTGAGCCTCGGAGCTGCCTGAGTCCAGAGGCACGTTTCCCCAAAGTGACCGAGGTGCTTAGACCAAGACCTCTCGAGCCACCCGGATTTCACGTAATTCCCAGAGCCCCAGGTCGTCAAAACTGGCTAGGAAACAGCGGCCAGAGATGACACTGCTGGCCTCACGGCCAAGGGGCTCTGCTCGTCCACTGTCCCAGACTAGGGGCTCCGGTGGGTGCCCCCCGAGTGCTGGGGGGCGTGGAGGAAGTGATGAGGTTGGCGAAGCCTTCGGTATTTGGGTTAATCTGTAGCCCGGTCAGCGGGGTTGGCTTTTGTTGGATGGCGAGTGAGAATCCTGAAGCCCCCAGTTCACAGTCCCAGGGGCGGTCCCGCTGTTCTCTCATCCTTTCCAGATGATAGAGCAGAGGGGCAGGCAGGAAGCGGGTCTGTGTTCTCGCCCAGCTCGGGCGGGTGCTGGGTGGGCCGTGCGGTGTGAGTGCCTCACCTGTACTCATTGGGGGTCCGTTGGGGTACATCAGCAGGAGTAGCGTCCCCTGGTGTGCTGGGAGAGGGGGTCTGTGTCCCCTAGCTGTCGCCCACGTGGAGGGGCGTGTTCTGCACGGCTGTCACTCCAACAGACTTAGCCTGGCAGCCGCCACCTGTAACTGTCACCTTCCTTTGCGTTTTCAAATCGTCCCTTCGATGATCAAGTCAGGGCTTCCCTCTGAAGAGTGACTGTGTGTCCTGGGTTTGCAGAGCTGGGTCCTGGAGATTCTCCAGAGCGCCGCCCGGGAGGCCAAGTCTGCCTACAAGCTGCTGCGGGACTACAGCCTCCTCACGTGGGTCCTGCACACCCTGGAGCGCAGGTGAGCGTGCCCCCGAGGCCGGCTGGCAGCGGGGCGGGCGGAGACAGTGGTGTCCCCGCTGGCCGCTGCGCCCGCTGGAAGTGCCCAGCAGAGCAGGTGCCGCCCGGAAGTGCCCTCTAATGCTGCTGTAGGTCGGGAGCCAGCTCTGGCAATGCCGAAATGGTGTCCCCTCACTTTAAGTCCCCAAGGGCCTGTCAGAGCGGGGTGACAGGCTGTTTGCATTTGGTGGCCGCCCCACCGGCTGGCCCTCGTGTGACGGTGGCTTGCAGCTCCCCGCCGTCCACCCAGGGACGCGGTGCTCGAGAGGATGTTGGTCTGAGTGCTCAGGCCGCCATGATGACACCACGCACTGGGGGGTCTTGTCAATTGTAGGGGGCTCGGAACACAGGGTTAAATTCCTCCCAGTTCTGGGGCTGGAACGAGGCCGGGGCCACCATGGGGTGGTCTCTGTCCTGGCCCTATAGACCCTTCTTCCCGCTGTGTCCTCATGTGGGAGATGGAGGGAGAACGCTGGTGTCTCCCTCTCTTCTCACAAGGGCGCTAACCCCATCTACAGCTGAGGGCCAGGACTTTGACATGCGAACGGGCGGGCGCAGCTCAGTCCACGGCGGGATCTGTTTTGGTTCCTGATAATGCCCTAAATTTGAGGTTTTCTGGAAGACGACAAACTTGTGTTGGCAGATACCACTCGCTGGGAGGGGACTTTCTCCCGAAGAGCTAACTGCTGTAACAAACCAGGGATATCTGGGCCCGTTGTGCATTTTTTAAAGTTCTGTTTTAAGTTTCTCTAATAAAAGTATCCTAACCCTAGAATGTACCTTTGGACATCGGCTCCCAGGCTGTGTCTGAATTATAGAAGGCGTAACTGGCCGTGAACCGTACGTTTCAGAAGTCGAGTTGGTCCCATGAAGCGACACGGCGGCGGCAGGGCTGCAGTCTGTCTGGGGCTCCGGGCGGCCGTCTGCTTAGAGAGGAGAGTTGGGCCGCGCTGTGTGGGGGCCGCGTCTGTAGCAGGCACCGGCCTGCCTGTTCGGGGCTGCGGCGGGAGGCCTGCCGAGCCTGCCCGGCCACCACCCACACCGGGGCTCCCGCCAGCCCTCCCGACGGAGGCCGGTGGAGGAGGGGACGGACAGGGCAGGGAGCATTCCATGTTTGGTTGCAGGTTCCTGGAGACCCCGCTGCTCTCCAACATCATCAGCTTGCTGCACACACTGTGGACGACCAACCTGGGCGACAGGGGAACGGAGCGGGGCAGCCAGCCGCCGCACCCGCCTGGGTCCCAGGGGTCCCCAAAGCTGCTGGCCCTCCACCTGGTCAACGAGTTCCTTTATGTTCTCACTGCGCTCGTGAAGCACCTGAGGTAGGCACCCCGCAGGCCTGACCATGTGCAGTCCGGACACTGGCACTGGCCACTGGTCCCCTTGGTCTCGTCTGCATAGCTGGGCCCTGGGCCAGAGCTGCAGCCAGCTGTGGGTGGCGCCAGGAAACCCCCTTTCTCACTGTTTTCTCTCTCTTCCACTTCACCTCCCTAGGGCTCCTTTCAAGGCCCCGAAAACCTAGGCATGTCGTACCAGCTTGCTGTAGCAGGCGGCCGCCCATCTCGGTACTCGCGGGGCGCTTGTAGGGGAGCGTGTTTCCCACGGCCCTGGCCTCGGTGGGCCGGGCGCTCCCAGACGGCCTCCACCCACTTGGGCTCCTTGTCCCTGAATTTCCCTGAAAACCTGAGCATTTCCCCCGAGCCCTTGCAGTGCTCGCAGTGTCCGCGGCGAGCCCCCTTCTCAGGCCCCTCTGTGCGCGCTTGCCCTCCAGTCTGCGTCTCCAGGGCGGCGCTCCCCGTCTGGCCCAGCAAGGTTCTTGTCACTCCGAAGTGAGTCGCCATCAGCGCCAAACGCAGGCCCCTTAGGGGCTGACAAAGAGCCCACAGGTCTCTGAGGACTGGCTGCTGCTCCAAGCTACAGCCACGGTTCCCAGGCCACATGGAGCCAGCGGTGTCGCATCATAAGCTCCTTGGGGCTCCCCAGTGACCAGCGTCAGGCCTGGCCGTGGTGCCGCTGTCCCAGGCTCCGCTGAGCCTTTCGCCGAGTCTGACTGGTTGAGACAGGAGTGGGCTCAGGCGTGTTCATTGGGTGACTGGCACCCAACCCTCGGGCTCTCTGCCCCGCTGGCCGTCTGTCCATAAGTAATGGTCTCCACAGATATCTGTGCTCCAGGGCGGAGTCAGATCCGGCCCCACGCCGCCTTCCGCCTGCTGCCGCCTGCTGTCCTGGGCACCGGGCCCACACTTGTGCCTGTTGTGCAGGGCTGGCCTGCGGGCGGCCTGCGCGCACCTCCCTCTGAGCACTGATCGCCTCCCGTCCCCGCCACCCCCCCGTCGCTATTCGTGGCTGCAGCACAAGGGGGCAGCTCTGCTCAGGTGGTGCCTTTCTCCCAACAGGCCCGGCTTGGCCCCCACCGAACTGACCAGCTTCTTCGGGGCGCTGGACTCTGTGCTGAGGTACCGGGCTACCGTCACACAGGCCTTCAAGGACATGGGCCGCTTCACCGTGAACGAGACGGTGCTGTCCACCAAGGACGCCCTTGTCCTCCTGCATAAATGGAGCCTCCTTGAGAGAGACGTAGCGCTCCAAGAGGCCCTGAGAGCCGCCGCGGAGAAACTCCACGTCAGGGAGCTGCTGAGTGCGTGGGGGCCCCGCACTCCAGTCTCACGTCCCAGCTGGGCCGTGTCCCCTCTCTGGGCGGCGTCCCCATAGTGGATGAGGCTTACAGACAGCCTGTCCATCACTGTCACCAAGGGTGTCCTAGGGGTGCTCGCCTGGTCCAGCAGCGACGCCACCCCAGCCCAACACCACGCGCCTGCTCTGCCCCACGCAGGGCAGCGTGTCCTGTGGGGCCGAGCCAGCCCTTTGGCCTGTGGGCGCCTCCTCCACCCCCTCCACACGCCCACCATCCGTCTGTGGAGGGCACCGTCCTCACCCCGTCCTCTCTCTGTGTGTAACAGAAATGCTCAAGGACAAGAACAAGCCCGTCGCACCAGCCCGAGCCCGGGGCCCTCAGGGCTGGACGAAGAGGCCCGAGGAGGCGGGGGAGGCAGCCGGCCCTGAGCTGCAGGCGTCCAGCTTGGAGGTGTGCAAGGGCCTCCTGAGGTCCATCCTCACCCACTGGGGGCCGGTGTTCCCCAGCGCCGAACCCGCTCAGGATCCCGGGGACCAGGCCACCCCTCAGAGGCGTGCCACAGACCCCGCGTATGCCGTCGCCTCTCTGGTGGTCAGCTGGGTGCTGCGGTCGGCGGCCGAGTGCCCGCTCAGCAGGGCTGAGGCTGCCGGACTCTTCCGCTGGCTTCAGAGCCATGTTGTGCCACACCCGCCGGTCGTGGCCGACCTGCTCCAAGACAGCGCGGTGAGGAGCGCCGTGTTCCGGCTGTACAGCCGGCTCTGGAATGCGGAGGGGCTGCAGGGCCCCGAGCAGAGAGGGGCCTGCCAGTCAAATGCGGTCATGCTGCAGCTGGTGGCGGCCCTGGGCGCTGCAGAGATGCCCTTGCCCCCAGCGGTCGAGACCCTCCGCCTGTCTTCTTTGGACGACGAGGAGGAAGCCACACGAGGTAATCTGGCTGCCGGGCCTGGTGGGCGGGGGTGGGGAGCGGCCCCTCAGCACAGCCCTGGGGACCGTGGGCAGTCGCCATCGGGTCCTGAGGTTGAGGGGCGGGAACTGGTGCCTTGTGCACAAGACCGTTAGTGACTGTCATCTGACGGCGGAGGAGGGTGCTTGCCCCAGAGCCTTGCGTCCCGCCAGGGACTGCCCCCTGCAGGCCAGAGGCTTTCCTCAGTGTCCACTGTTTCCCGTTTCACATTGTGGCCAGGTGCGTGCGTGTACAAATGTGTGCACATGGCACAGACACGCAGTGCCCCTGCTTGGCATTCAGCAGGTGCGTGATACGGGTTTGGCTGTGGGAATACATGAGTGGCAAAGGCTTTGAAGCCTGAAAGAGAACCCAGGAGACGCTGTGGTCACCTGCCTGTGGCTCCCTCCCGTGGAGGACCGGTCCCTCTCACAGGGACGCAGGGAGCAGGGGAGGGACGGCCGGCGGCCCGACGGGCAACCTCAGCTGGTTGCCCGGTGACTGTCCTCTCCTCGGGCAGCAGGTGGGCAGTTGAGTCCCCACCTGGGAGATGCCCTCGCCCTCCGCGCCACGTGGCGGGGACAGCACGTGATTCTGCGACGCCCTTCTTGAGCCTCGGTGTGGTTCTTGGCGCGGGAGGTCAGGCCGAGAGGAGACATGGCTTGTGGCGACTTTTTCTACATTCGTTAAATAAAAAGATAGATTTTTTTTTCAGTGGGCAAAACGATTAGCCCAGATGTTAAGCAAAGGCCAAGCTCACCGTCTGTCCGCGTGCTCACCTCCGTGGCTGCGGGCGCATGCCCAGCTCGGGGGCTTGGCAGCACGTGCTCCGCGTGGGGGCGGCTGCTCTCGGGCCGAGTGCATTTGCCTCCTGACGGCCCCGTTGTCCCCTGTCCTCAGCCTCTGCAGCCTTCCTGCTGTCTCTGTACATCAAGGACATCTGGCTGGGGGCCCCGCAGCCAGACACCCTCGTCGCCCACACCCAGATGGTCTGTGATGCTGCGGGGGACGTGCCGAGCAATGACCAGGAGGCCATTGTCAGGCTCTGCAAGGACATCGCTGCCTTGGCCCCGACGCAGGACAACCTGCCGGCCAGCACCTCAGGCAGGTTCTAGAAGTTTGAGTCATTCTCCACAGAAGGCACGCAGGTGACAAGTTTGCATATTGATTCAGTTCCGTGACAAGAAATGTTGGCTTTATTTATGTAACCAGTTAACAGACTCGAGGGACTGGGCCCGTCCAGGGATCAGCGGGGCAACGCCTCCTCTTGGGGGTTCGTCATCCTTTAGAGGAGATAACCGCAGAGTGAGCGTGAACGGGGGTCTCTGTGCTAACGTTGAAGTGAAAATGTCTTAAAGCATGTCAGAGGAACGACAGGGACAGAGATGTGTCGGGTTGCTTCTCATGACAAAGCTTTGTGTACATTTTTAAGTAAATAAAACCCTGTCAGGGTTTCTTATTTTATTAAATAAAAGGGTGTTATATCAAATCCTTAAAGGATGAAATTGATTTGACCTGTGCTTAGAAAGGTAGCCCATGTTTTTTAAAATTGTGTTCCAAAGAGATTTTGAAACTTGATAATAAATGTCTATTTTTGTTAAGTTTTTGTGTTTCACTTACTTGACGCTCAAACTGTTTTACCCCACGGAGACCCGCACTTCAGGGAGGCCGGGGTTTGACGCGTAAGGTTCCTACGTTAATTGGTGTCGCAGTTGACAAACGTGGGATGTGACATGTGATGGGTTTCACGCGTAGCATTTGAGCCTGTTTGTGTGCAGCTGTGTGTGTACCCACATCGCCGCACCCCCACACACACGTGCACCAGGGCTCCCAGGGCTGTTTGGTCATTGTCACGTCACCGCAGAGCCACCCCCATCTGCCTCCTGGGAGACAGCTGTTCGCTCGTGTGACACTCACCGCTGAGCGGCCTGGTCGCGGCTCCAGCGTTTGCCTCTCCAAAAGCCCCGTGTTCTCTAGACTCTTCTGCTTTTTTCCATAATGAGATTTTTAGCCGGGATAAGAGTGGCGCTTGTCTGCGCCTAGCTCCCTTTCACCACAAAGAGGGCTCATTGTTGGGCAGCACGGAGCGGTCGCCTCCCCCTCCCATCCCCCAAAACACCCACTACAGTGTCCTCCGAGAATATCCTGGAGTCGGGGTCCTGCATGTAGGTTCGAGTTGGAAGGGACATGTGTTCCTCTCGCCCCCTTTCTGCAACTCTGGAGCTCAGTGCCTCCTCGGCTTCCCTTCTGACCCGCCGACCCCAGGCTGGCGAGGCCCGGCAAGGGCCCGGGTGCTCTAAAAACGGCACATCAGCCAGTCAAACCCAAGGATGGCACCGTGTTACAGCAGTGAGAGCGGAAGCTAAGCCGTGGCTTGGTAAAGACCAGTGGGGGAATGTTTTGAAATCTTTATTCCCGTTTTGCTTTCCGCCCTCCCCAAAGGGACCACCTGCCACGAGAGCCGGTGCGTGTGCAGGGACCCTGAGGCGGCCCGCTGAGCGGCGCCGGCCTCTGACCAGTGCGAGCTCACACTGCGTGTCCCATGCCTCTGAGCAGCTGCTTTTGACGCGCCGCCCATCCCGCGACCTGCAGCGGCTTTCAGAAGGCACGTGTGCCCAGGCTGGTTGGCATCACAAGTCATTTGGCAGTGGCCGTGGTTTGCCAATTTCTCTTCCGTTGCCAGGGGGCGGCCAGCTGGGCTTGTGGCCGACATGAGCTGATGCCGTGGGGTCCCCGCCGAGGGCCTGTTCCCATGGGAGAGCAGGGTGGGCTTGGGGGGCAGTCAGGATCGAGGGGGATGGGCCCTCATGCTGCAGCAGCTGCGGCTCCCGGACGGAGCTCGGCGGGGCCTGCGGGGTCCCCTGGGGGGCCCTATGGACCAGTAGGTGCCTCAGGACGCGGAGGGGGAGGTCCAGGCGGAGACCCCAGGGGCAGGTGGGGTGGTGCTGGGCGTGGTTTCTGTGGACAGACAGGAGGCAGGTGTCAAGGCTGGCAGAGGACAGTCCCTCCAGGGTCTCTGCGTCCCACCCTCCCACCTGCCGAGCCCATGGGGAAGGCGCCACGCAGTGCGAGCACCTCCGCCAGGCGCGGACCCCGCGAGGGCCCGCCCATCTTATGGAGGTCACCGCCGTGTGGAGACATGGAAGAAGAGAGAAGTGCTCGAGGGGGACCAGAGAGACCGGGGGCCAGGGCGCGGGCCGCCCGCTTGGACGATGCCCGCAGAGAAGGAGCAGGCGGTCGGGAGCGCGTCAGACTCCGCTCCCCGAACCTCCCGTGGGGCCCAGGGCAGCACCGCGGCCTGCGCGCCTGTGACACGGGGCCTGGACGGCGGGCAGCACTGTCCTCGGTGGGCCCGACCCGTCAGGGTAAGCGGCCTTCCAGGAGGCACGTGGGACTCTCTGGCTGTGGCCGCCTGCGTGTGATGGGAGCCTCCAACCACAGGGCCCTGGGCGTCCTTGCGGACGGCCCCCCGCACGGGGCTCACTGTGGGCATCGCATCCAATAACCCCCCGGTGTCTCTTGGCGGTAAAAATCTGCTTGAAGTCACCGTGAAGTTTAAAAACCGGAAGGAAAGAATGGGCTTCTTCATTACTCAGCCACAGGTCCCTGCCTCCCACCTGTGACCACAGGGCACGCGAAGGGACCCGGTGCGTGTGGACGGGAAGGTGAGGGGCCGTGGGCTGGGTGGGTGGGGTGCGGGCAGGTCTGCATGGGCTCAGATCCCAGGTCTTCACGGAACTGGCCCTGCGACCCCTTGTAGGGGGTTGCTGCCCCCTGGTCCGTGCAGGGGCTTTGCGTCTCCCCACGCCTCCGTCAGCCCAGATCTGCTCTTCCCGCCGCCGCCATGACCGCCTATAATGACCATTGTGCCCACTTCCTGCGACACCCTGGCCTATATGGCCTCTGGCCGGCTTCCTTCAGGACTCCTCAGGGCCACCTGCCCCAGCTCTCTGCCACCCCACAGGTTCCAGCCCTGGACCGGTGGTGGCCCAGCCCTGGTCCCATCAGCTCCGCAGGCAGAGGGACCGCAGCCGCCGAGGGGCAGGCCCGGCTGGAAGGGGACATCGGAGGTGGGGGTCCCCGGGCGAGCGTAGGATTCCAGATGGGCCAGGCTCCAGTTACTCCTGCGGCTCCTAGGTTGACCTCCAGGTTAAGCTCTGAGGCCCTCGGTGGGCACTCGGTGGCCTCCGCTGGGGCCCCTTCCCGGTGAGCTGCCGGCAAGGCCCCGCGGGCACACACCGTTGTCTGGGTTCTGCTGTGCCGAACCGCTTATGTGGGACGCGGTTTACACACAGTGGAGTCCACCCCTTTGCAAGGCAAACCGGCGAGCTTTGGTGTGTGCAGAGCTGTGCAGCCGTCGCCACAGGCTACCTTAGAGTGTTTTCTTCATCCCTAAAAGGTGACACCTGTTAGCAACGGCCAGCCTTCTCTCTGTCCCTGTAGGTTTGCCTGGGCCAGACGAGTCACCTCGGTAGCCTCGTGTGACACACGGCTGGGTGGCACTGGCCCCCTCACGTGGCACAACGTCCTCGGGGCTCCTCCACGCCGCAGCAGATGTCGGAGCGCCATGCCTCCATATGGCCGCGTGACACTCCACTGCGTGGCCCTGCGACGCCTCGCGACTTAGCCCCAGGAGCCACCCACAAGCCCGCGCCGGCCCTGCTCACCGCGCCGGCGGGGAGCCCGACCGGGACATGCAGAGCAGGACAAGGAACAGGAGCAGCACGAAGGCCACCAGGCTCATCCAGAAGGCGATGGTGATGGCATCTGCGGGGGGGAAGGGGGAGCCGTTGTCAGCGAGTCACATGGGGACCCGCCCCCCGCCCACCCCGCGCCACGGGGAGGGGCCTGAGCTGGGGAACAGGGTGAGCGGGACGCCCCGCCCCCGTGCGTCTTCGGGCTGCCACTGCTGCTCAGGAGACAGGTCTCCCCTCCTCCCTTTTCCCTTGGGAGGGGGAGGAAGGCGCCGGGGGCAGCTCGTGGGACAGGGCGGCCCCCTCCGCGGAATGTGAGCCGGCAGCAGCCCGCCTGCCGAAAGAGCTGGCCCTCCCCTGGGGCGGTAGCGGGAAGAAAAAGCAGAGCGGCAGTGACCACGGTGGCTGTTTCTGTGGTTTGGGGCCGCAACGAACAGCCACACGCTCAGCCCCTTCCGGGTCTGGGTGGGACCTGGCAGGTCGGAGGCGGGGCTCTCCAGGCCCCGCCCATGAACGTCTGTCAAGTTGCTAGGGACCTGCGGCGGCTGGCAGGGGTTCTTGGCAGGCGACTGTGGCTCTGGGCGCAGAGCACCAGGCTCCCAACTAGTGTCTGCCCGTGTCTCGTCCCAGACGCCCTCACGAGCCCGGGACAAGGTCCCCCCGCCCGGGATACGCTGGTGGCAGCAGGTGTGACCGAAGGAGGCCAGGGAAGAGTGGTCGACGGGCACTTATTAAGCACCTACCGAGCCGGGCTGTGCTAGCGGCTGTTCAGGGTTCAGAGGGGCCGGGCCAGCCCCCTCGAGCTCCTGGAAGCCCCCTCTCCCGCCAGCGTCCTCTGAGCCCGCAGGGCTGCCAGCCTGCACCAAATGCCCGCGCCCCCTGCCCCACATCATGTGCCCACTGCTCGGAGAGGAAGGTGCTTGGAGGGGGGTGCCCAGACGGAGGCATCCGCGGCGCGTGCGTGGGTGTCAGAGACGTGTGAGTCCCCCGTGAGCTAAATCATGGCATGTGAGCACAGAGTGCCCATGACCCAGGACAGGTGGAGGGGCTCGCCGAGGACGTGTAAGAGTTGACCTCGTACCCTCACAGTTAGTGTCCAACACAGGGGCCCAGGGAAAGGGGGAAAGGCACAGCCCCCACCGCTTCCTGAGGCGCCAGCGGTCTGACGGGCAGGTGGGGACAGCAGGGGCGCGGGCTGGCAGTCACGCCTGTCCCCTCCGCTCCGCCCCTGAGCTGCGGAGCCCACAGCGGCTCCCTAGAGCAGGCGGCTGTTCGAGGGGACCTCCTGGCCCCCGGGGAAATGCAAACGAGGTCGGTGAGGTCTGAGTTAAGCTTAAGGACTTTCCAAAGATGCCGCCAACTTTCTCCCCGTAAGAGTTTCTCTGAGCCCAAAGACAGCAAACACGTGCTGGGAGCAAGATTGCAGACTCCCCCGCGGACTTTCTTGGCAGCCCTGACACTTGCTGGGCATCGCCTCCAAACCTGAGGCCCGGCTGCTTACACTCCGGGAGGGTGAGCGTTCAGAAACGGGGGGGTTGCGGGGCTCTGCAGGGCCGGGTCAGATTTCTGCAGCCGCTGGTGCTCTTTCTCCTCCATAAAAGCAAAGCAGGGTTTGAGGGCTTTAGCACCCAGACAAGTTCTGTCAGGGCCTGTAAGGAGATAGCTTCAAAACTTGGGTGGCTGAGAACCCCCATCTGCCGTCCAGCTCACACTCTTCCGCGCCTGCCCTGGGTCACTGTCCCCACACACCAGGCAGGACTGGAGACAACGCCTTTCTCAGAGCACAGTCCTAGGGTTGAGTGAAACTTGCATTTTGTCAGAACGGAAGGGCAGTCAGGAGCTGTTCCCTGTATTCGATGCTCCTCCCTCACATTTAGTTGGAAAAGGCAGCCAAGCAGCGAGGGCTGGTCCCCTCCTCCCGCGGCGGGTCAGCCTCAGGGCTCGCGGAGAACATTTTGTCCGAGGGCAGAGCCGTCCCTCCCAGCGCTGGGGCGGGTCAGACCTCCCGGGCTGGCTCCCGCATGAGCACCAGGCCGGCGGGCAGTGAGGCTGGTCCAGCCCCCCCACCTTTTCTCTGTGCCCTCCCTTCCCTCCTTCCTCCCTGGGCCCTACTGGCGGGATGAGGGGAATGAGGCAGCCACAGTGGATTGACAGGAGAAGGTTCTGGATGGCGTGGTTGGGCTGCACGTCCTGTTGGGGGGTTTCTTATCCAAACTTGGAGTTAGCAAAGTAATTCAGTTAAAGTACTTCCTATTCACCGCAGGCTCCTCGGTTTTGTTCAGTGAAAAAGGCCAAGCCTCGGGTTTCAGTGCTCTTCCACACGCCGCTCACACCTGCGGCCCAGGTCCTAGTAGAAGCCTAATTCCAAGATTTGCCCTCGGGGACTGACGCGGGGCGAAGGTCGGAGGCTCCGGAGGCGCGTGGTCTTGGGTTCGAATTTTGACTCCATTTCCTAGCTATGTGGCCGTAGACAGTCTGGCATTTCTACATCTCTAGATCTGCTTCCTTATATGTTAAATAGGGGTGATTGTACGTGTTACACAGGCTGTTACACAGATTAGGTAAGATATGTATGTGTAATGCACATGGCCTAGTTCCTTGTTTGATGGTTGCGAAGTGAACTATAAAGAGAACTATATGATTTCTGCTAAGAGAGTCTGTCATGGCGTCCTTCAGGCTCACTAAAATGTAAGATGTGAATGAACTAATTGTGGCATAGATTGCTAGCTGTCAATCCTAATGTCTGCTGTCAGGCACTTCCGTAGTAACAGGGCCTCTGCCTATAGCTGGGCACGTGGCTGCCTGGGACAAAGGCTGCCGTTCCCAGCCTCCCTTGCAGCTAGGTACGGCCATGTGACAAGGTTCTGGCCAATGAGATGTGAGCGGAACTATTACTGGACGGTTTCTTGGAGTCTTTCTACAGAGACTGCTGGGCTCGTACTACCTTGTGTTCCTTCTTTTTCTCTTACCACATTTTCTGCCCAGAACGTGGACATGGTGCCAGAGCGTGGCTTGGAACATGAGGACAAGGGACACGTCCCAGGGACGGCAGAGCAATGAACTGAATGAGGCTGGTTCCTGAGCGTTTCATGGAGCCGCCCCTGCCCCCACCCCGCAGACTTTTACAAGGGGGAGGAGCCAACTTGACGTTTCCTCTGGCGCTCTGTTAATTGTGGCCAGCTTTCTTTTTTGAATCAGCAAGAAGAAGCTGACTTTCTAAATGAACATACCAGAACTTACAAACCCAGATGAACACTGACCTTCAAAATAATCATCCCTCTCTGCCACCGAAACATACCAATGTTCCTAAAATACATACGTGGATCAAACACTTATCGAACACTCATAAACGTTTATAAATTCTTCTTCTGGAATTACCTTCAAGGACACCCACCAATGTTGCTACTTTATGAGGTCGTAGTTCGTTTCTGACACCCGATTCCTATTGATTGGCTAATTTCCTTCACCCAATGGGTTTCCTCATGATTCTTCACTATTTCCCAAAAGCAAACTCACCCTCCAAAGGTATATATAGGTATAAAATATACAAAATAAACATCACCGTAGATGTCTCATAGAATGTGCCGTGGCCGGCAACATCGCTTCCGAAAGAAGGGTCCCAAGCTTTTGAACAACTGCAGAATCATTCGAGCGGAGCGTCCCCACGGGTGCCTACCTGGGTGGGAACTTTGTTCCAAGTAAACGCCCTCACGGCTGTTGAGAGTCGCCTTCTCTGCTCTGCAGGACCAACCACGCCGAGAGTTAGAAGTCATGGTTCAGGTCGTGACCTGAAAGGGTCACTCTGAGCGGGAGAGACAAAGAGACGGGTCCTCTGCTCAGTGCTCCCACTGAGTTCTCTGCACCGAGTTCAGAACCGATCACTCAGTGTGTGTTTCTGTGCTTGCTCTAGCGGCTCTTGGGGCGGCAGTCAGACAGACACACTGCCTTCCTGCCGAAACTGCCACAGGCAGGACGCCCGTGCCCGTCGCTATGGGCTGTGACCAACTCGTCCCGACCCACAATTAAAGGAAGAAGGCACACTGGCCCGAGAGGCAAAGGCGGCGGCAGGGGAGGCAGCGTGTCCCCGCTCCCCGCAGCGTGCATCAGCTGGGGTCGGGGACGCGTCGCTTCGGAATAAGCTGTGTTGCTGCTGTAAGACCGGGCTCGGCCTCTGAAAAGCGGGCGAGTGAAAGGTCAGACAGCCACCAGCCGGTCCGGCAGCGCCTCGGGAAACGGCTTTGCACTTTCCGCCTTCGACAGCACCCGGGAGAAAGCTACGCTTCCCAGGGAGCGGTCGGGAGCCACGTGTGAAAATCACAAGGGTAAAAATTCTTGTCAGCTGCCTGGAGCAAAGGCCTGCCAGCTTTCAGGCCGCCCCTGGGAGCCGGCACTTCCCGCTCCTGATGCGGAAGAAACGCCCCCTGTCCCCAGGGTCCCGCCCGCCCCCGAGGGACTGAAGCCCGGCCTGGGCACAAGCGCAGAGGTCCTGCCCACCTGCTGGCACCTGAGCCCTGGGCGCTTTTCTTTCTCTTTTGCCGCCTTCCCTACTCAGCACAAGAGTGGAACCGGCCTGGCCTGCCCGGTCCTAGCCCGTTGCCCAGGCGACAGCCTCGCCTCCTTGTCTCCCTGAAAGCGCCCCAGCTCACGGGCTGCTCCCAGCATCTTGACCCCCGTGTGCCCGTGGCTGCGCAGAACTGGGATGTGATGCCTTCCAACTCGTTTGACTGCAGAGGGGACCCAACCCAGAGGAAGTGATGGGAGAAGAAGCCGCACTCGTCAGCGAAGAAGACGACCTGCTTCTTTCGAGTGACCTCTGTCTACCCTCTACCCACACTCCCACTCACCTGGCCCCACCCACGAACCCCGTGACAGCACCGCCTTGAGTGCCCGACAGTGACACCGTGATAACGGGGGCACGGGCTGTGGAGGATGGAGACTTCCATGTTTGCATTCTTGCATTTTTTTAGGTTTTTTTCTTTTTTTCAGTAAACTTGTCTGAATTGAAATAGTGAGGACAGAAGTAGGCGAGATGTCTTCTCCTGACACTCGACCGGGGCAGAAGTGTCTCTGTCCCTGAGGCCCCGCCTCACCCCAGCATGCTTCTGGAGCCACGTGTTCAGCAAACTTCTAGAACACCGCGCAGCTACTCACAGAGTTTTTGCGGAGGAGCACTTAACAACACAGTGTCCCGTCAGAAAGAAGAGTGTGCGACGCGGCCATGAGCCAGCGACTGCTGCTGACATGTACGGAGACAGGGCGTGTGCGGGGGACACGCTCTCTCCGCTCCAGTGAAATCCGAGGCAGCATCTGTCTAACCCCACACTGTTTTCCGGGGAAAATAGAAATTAAACTCAGAGAAATCTTGATGCCTGGGATCGAAAGAGGGGCATAAGGGAGGCAGAGGGGCGCCTGCGTCCACCCCTGCGGGTGCCACCTGGGGACCAGCTATAAAGTGGCACCTGACACCCTCTGAGATCAGTTTGACATGAGCTTCCTAAGAAACGGAGACACTTTTGAAACCGCCTGTTCTTTTACAGTGGATTTCTTGATAGCATTTACTTTACTTGTGTGGCATTCCAGTACGGTGGGGGAGCTTCTGCAAATGACAGATTCCGTGTTTTTCATTGTCTGCGTGCAGATGGGGAAGAGAGATATTTCGTCCATCCCCTGAAATGCATAACTTGAATCATTTCTATTCAAATACCAATAGATGTTTATTCTTCTTAGGGAGACCCAGAGACTGGCCGCTCCTTGTGGGTTTCAAGCGCCAGCGACATCTAGGATTTTTGGGAGAGCGAGGGGACTGGCCTCTCTGGCAAGTCTCCTCACTGAGGTGGTCTTTGTTGGCTTTGGGAGATTGGGGAGTGGTGTCTTATTTGACCTCATTTTTATGGTCACCAGCCTGTAAACTCCCAACTCTAGTTCAATGGGCAAAAAAGGACATCTTCTCAAACCTCACCACAACTAAGAGAATATCGGCCACTTTTCCCAGAAACGGAAGTTGTTTGTGGGTCAGGGGGCCAAAGGTCGACAGGGCAGGTTTCTAAGATCTGACCCAAAGCTGTGGGAGATGCTTTGGGGCCCGGGAGGGGTGGGTGGGGGCGGAGAGAGAGCTGGGTGCTGGCCACACAAGAGCGTGTGAGTGTGTGAAGCTGACCCGCAATTTTATGCGTGATCATTGGACAAAGGCCTCCCCCCGCGCGGACCCACGTTCCGTCGGCATCAGTCTGCATCCGGGCCCCAAACTCGGACAGTAGACACGAGTCAGCCTTTGCTTCCACGCGGCCGCTTTTTTCCTTTTTTCCATACAGTCTTCCTGTATGTGCTGCAGGTGCAGAAACCCGCATTCTAGTTTTCTGATTACATACACCTTGCATCCGAAAACACACCCAAACCTGTCAGACCCCCCAAAACTTCAGGAGGCGGTGGGACACAGCACGTCCTCGGCGAACACGGCCGGACGCCTGCCGGGCGACCTGGAAGCTACAAGTGGCACCGCGACAGCAGCACTCCCCACAAGATGGCCTGGGTGCCCCACGGGCTCCCCCTGTGGGGCTCTGGCCCCCTCGTTGCTGGGAGCGCCTGGCGCCTCATCTTCAAGCAGGTGGGTGTGCACCAGCTCGGCTTCAACAGGAAAGGCCTCCCAGCCCTGTGGCGACGGCGTCTGCTTTGGGACAGAAATACCCAGGGAGCCCGAGGCTCGGGGTGGGGGCAGAGCACGGGTCCCCAATGCCGAGGCTTTTCGCTTTGCTTTTCACGCTCATTTATTTCCTCAAGCTAACGTGCCGTCTTGACTGAGTAGCTGGAATAATCAGAGAAGACTGTTGACAAAGGACCAGGTCACCCAAGGGGAAAAGGCTGGCCGGGAGGTGAGCAGAAGGGGTTGACACGCTCGGGCTGGTCTTCCTGAGACCAGGAAGGCCAAACGGCAGTGGGTATTTTCATAGAAATTACGAAGTCATACATTTTAGGGGACGGAGGAAATAGCGCCCCCTGCAGTCTGCAGAGACAACAGAAAACCCCAGGTCTACGCGGGAAGAAACCCTCGCCTACCCGCGCCCCAGACAAAGGCAGCTCTGTCGGGACATCTACCTGAGAGGCGCATCTGCTCCCCCGGTGTCTAAGCGGCTTAGTGGGGTGAGCCCAGACTTCCTAGGGGGGACGGCAGCCGGCGCTTCCCTGCTCACTTACATCCCCACGCACGGGGCCAGGTTCCGCTCGCCCGCAATGCTGTCCCGTGAACAAGCGAAGGGAGGGAGAGTCACTAGGGCCACGGCGGCCTCTGCCCGGCCGGCCTGCCCAGGTCGGGACTCACGTTTGTGGGCGCGCAGTTTCCTCTCGTCCACGGGGATGAGGTCCAGGTAGTCCAGGTAGTACTCGTAGCCGTAGTCCGGGACGGAGGCGTTGGTGCCGTTGGCCATGTCGGCGGCGCCGGAGGCCCTGCGGCCGGAACTACCGCGTGTCCCCAGAGGAGGCCGGCCCGCCGATTTCTGTGAAGTCACCCAAGTGTGTCTGCGCGTCTCCAGCCTGGGGCTGCCCGCGGGCCAGAGCCATTGGCTGGAGGAAGGCCAGGGCGCCCCGCCTGCCCCTTCCTGACCCGACTCCAACACAAACAGCACTGCAAGGCCGGAGCCGGAGTGAGGACGGGACGGGGCAGAGGACGGCGGCCCCTCGGAGGCAGCCGCCGAATAAGGCTAGAAAGGACAATCACCTTCTTTTTTTCTTTTTACCTTAAATACATAAAAAGTTAATAATACCAAAAGAGCGCCTGGCGGTGCCCTTGGCTCTCATTAAGGTGCCGCTAAGCGGGCAGCCCGTCACAGACTTAGAGTCAGTGTCTGAGCACAGGCACTGAGAGGCACTGGCCTGGAGCTGCAGCCCCTCTCGGGCACACAGAGCGAGTTATTGAGCCCAAAGGAACCCCCCCAATTGAGTGTCCCCCCACCCCAGTGTTTAAGCCCCCGAGAGCCTGCCGGCCAGCCGCACGGGCTCAGTTGGCCCAGGCAGTTCGTCTGGCTGAGGTCCCACGTGGATGGACGGAGCTGCTGGGAAATGGGCCCGTGGCGGAGCCAGCGCTTGGCTGACAGTAGCGTGGAAATGACTCCACACGCTCCTCGGGGGCCTGTCTCCAAGTTACACCCTGGCTTCTCTGGGAGCCGCAGACACTGGCAAGAGGAATGTCGCAAATGTCTGGACGGAGCAGAGCTACGGGTGAGAGGAGCCCTAGCGTTTAGCCTTCGAGAGTTCGGAAGGTCAAGCACACAGAATTCTGGGGCCTTTCCTGCCAATTTACCAACTTTCTACCTTTCTTGATTCAAGTCTCCACCACCACAGTGGAGCTGGGCACTGGCAGTGTAGACAGCCCAGAGCCCCTGACTTCTCCTGCTGCAGCCCACACACGCAGCCGGAGGTCGAGGCGTCCCGCGGGGCCACGTCCCTGAGCCCCAGGCCGTGCAGCTGGTTAGAGGGGTCCTTAGGGGGAACAGCTCATGAACTGTGCAGCGGTCAGCGTCTGAAGTGACGCTGGGAGGAGCAGGGGGCCGTGGGGAGGCCCGAGGGCCAGGCAGGAGCGGTCGGTGCCCGGCTCAGGGGGACACCTCTGTGCTCGAAGCAGGCCCAGTGCGGGGGACAAGAGGGGCCACCAGCTTGACTCTCGCTCTCCATTCAAGCACTTGTCTCTTCTGGGAACCACCCGCCCCTCCGTGACAAGCCCAGAGACAGAGCTCAGGTCGTGGCTGGTGCCTGTGATCCAGCCAGGTAGATACCTGGAGTTAAACTTCCTCCTCCCACCCTCCCTCCTTCTTTCCTTCCTTTCCTTCCCTTCCTTCCTCCCTTCCTTCCTTCCTCCCTCCCTCCCTCCCTTGTTACATTTTCTAACTGAACATAATGTAATTCCATTCGTTCAGAATTTTCACTTCTACCTGACAAAATACTAATTGTTGAAATGAATTTATTGGTCTGAGAATAATCTTGACTTTAAAATGCCCGTGAACATGCCCTGATAGAAAAACAGATTAAAAAAAAAAATCTCCTTTGACATCAGTAAGAGCTAATGGTCCCGTGAAGGTCAACTCGTGAGATAACGATGACATATTTATATTAACAAATCCCTCGGAGACCTTGACCGTGGGCTCTGCTTCTCTTCTCTAACTGACAGCCCCAGGCTGGGGGTGCGCTGTTTTTCTAGGGTGTTTTCCAGGCGGGGCGGGGCCAGGGGAAGGGGGAGGGACGAGGCCTACCCAGGGCGGGAAGAGAGCGAGCTTTTGGTGAGCCGCAGGCCAGGTGCCTCGGTGAGTCCCTCGGTGCTCGGCCTCGGGCGGGTGCGGGTAGGAGCGGCAGCCTCTGCTCTCTGCTCGGTGCCTGGGCTCCGCAAACTGGGTGTGTGCGGGCCCACCGGCGGCCGTGACCGGTTCCCACGGCCGCCGCGGCGGCCTGGAGCGACACCATGGGTAGCCTGTGTCTTACACGTCAGGAGCTGAAACGAGGCTGGTGGGATTAACGTCGGTGCTGGGGCCCTGGGGTGGGGGGCGTCCGCCGCCTGGCCGGCTAGAGCTTCGGGAGGCCCCTCATCCCTTGGCTCCGGCCCAGCACCCCCTCGCCTCACCTCGGGCCCCCCGTTCAGTTGTCCCGCGATCTTCCGCGGCCGGATTACTCTCCTTTCTTAGAAAGAGGCTCTGACTGCACGGAACCCACCCAGGTGACCCAGGCTTGTCTCCCCACCTCAGCCCTCAGCCCCGTCCGCGAAGTCCCTGTTGGTGTCGAAAGTTACAGTCACAGGGCCCTATGGTTAGGATGCGGATATTTGGGTGGGGGGCGGGTAATTCAGCCCCCTGCACGGGGCAAACAATGTCATGCTGCGGGTGCACAAATGCTTAAAAGAGCATAGCGCCTCTCTCTGAAGTGTCCATTTTTGTCAGATTCTTGGTAAAAAGTTACATTTTAATACTGAGACAAGCATAGGTATATGAGAGTAAATGCAGAATGTACATGACTTTTTCTTTTTTTTAATGTATTTTTAGCCCTGGCTGGTGTGGTTCAGTGGATTGAACACCAGCCTGTGAACCAAAGGGTTATTGGTTGGATTCCCAGTCAGGGCACATGCCTGGGTTGCAGCCCAGGTCCCCAGTAGGGGGCACACGAGAGGCAGCCACACATAGATGTTTCTCTCCCTCTCTCTGGAAATAAATAAATAAAATCTTTTAAAAATATATATATTTTTTATCATAGACAATGTCAAACATTGGCAAAAGCGGCAAGAATCGTGTAATGGAACTCCATGCAGCCGCCACTCAACGTCAACAGTGGTCGAAGTGTGGCTAATTTGATTTCACCTGTGCTCCCTTCCCCCCAAACCAGACACTGTGAAGCAAATTCCAAATACATCATTTTACCTGTAACATTTTGGTATGTCTCTCTGAAGGAGGATTTAAAAAAAATAAAACCATAATACTATTACCCCA
>PVJD01009555.1:0-61536 GCA_004026545.1 Mormoops blainvillei
CTTCTTCTTCTTCTTCTTCTTCTTCTTCTTCTTCTTCTTCTTCTTCTTCTTATTTTGCTGAGTAGTATTCCACTGTGTAAATGTCCCCTAGTTGTTTTATCCATTCACCTACTGATGGCCACTTGGGTTTCTTCTGTATCTTGGTTATTGTAAATAATGCTGCAATGAACATAGGGGTTCTTATGTTCTTTTTAATGAGTATTTCATGTTTATCTGGATAAATCCCTAGAAGTGGAATCATTGGGTCATAAGGCAGTTCCACTTTTAATTTTTTGAGGTATCTTCATACTGTTTTCCATAATGTCTGTAGCAATCTGCATTCCCACCAACATTGCAAAAGTGTTGAAGGAATCATATTACCAAATGTCAGACTTTACTATAAGGCCGTAGTAATCAAAACATCATGGTACTAGCAAAAAGCAGGCACGTAGATCAATAAAATAGACAGAAAGCCCAGAAAGGAGCCCACAACTTTATACTCAAATAATATTGGACAAAGGAAGTAATTACATAAAATGGACTAAAGATAGTTAATTAAATAAATGGTATTGGGAAAATTAGACAGACATCTACGGAAAACTAAAACTAGGCCACCTCTTATGCCACATACAAGAATAAATTCAAAATGAATTAAAGTCTTAAATGTTAGACCCCAAACCATAAAAATCCTAGAGGAAAACATAGCCTCTAAAATATTGGACATTGCTCACAGCAATATTTTATCTGAAATATCTCACCATACTTACCAGGCAGGGGAGATACCATGATCATGAAATATCTCCTCAGGAAAAGGAGACAAAAGAAAAAATGTACAAATGGGATTACATGAAACTAAAAAGGAAACACAAAGCATAGCAAAGGAAACCATCAGCAAAGTAAAAATATGACCCATGTAATGGGAAAACATATTTACTGATACACCTGATAAGGGATTAATATCCAAAATTTATGAAGAATTTTTAAAAATCCACACTAAAAAACAAACCTTCCTATTAAAAAATGGGCAAATGACTGGAATATATACTTTTCCAAAGAGGACATCCAGATGACCAAGAGACATATAAAAAGATGTTCAACATCACTAAATCATCAGAGAAACGCAAATTAAAACCATTATCTAAGCATATATTATTTTATTTATGATATACACACATCCTTGTATTCATGCATATATAGTATATATGCACATAAGGTTAAACAATGACCTAAAACATTAATTCTCTGGATGTGTTTTTGAATAATTTGAAATTAGTTTCTGTTTTAAAAAACATGGAACTTTGGGAACTAAAGCTACTTTGAAACATGATTTTAAAATGTTCGATAAGTGTGTAACTAGATAAACTCTTCTAAAAAGATTCACATTTTTCCATTGGGAATATTGGTCCTTTCCTCAGGAATGATTGGTTCCTTCCGATGGCAGTTACTATTATTCCACTGACATGACTCAATGTTCTTTGAGCTTCTTCTGCCAAGGTCCCACAGAAGTAAATGAGAGAGTTTAGTGAGGAGAGAAAGAGAAATAATAAAAACAAAAGCACATGAATTATTATACTTTCTTCTTAATTCCTGATCATAAAGTCCCCAATTCATTGCTCTGTTTTTCTGCTAATATGAAAGTACCTGTACATTTTGATGATTCTCTGATATAAAGCTATAAAACAATTTTAATACCTGATACATTTAATACATTTAATAAAATGTTCCATTGGTTATGTCCAATTGTGCCAATATAGCTGATCATTTTAATCAATCCAGAGGAAAAGTAGGCAATTTACTGTACCATTATACAAAATGGGTGCTAGGCACCATAAGGCTACATGAATTATATGGGTAGCTGAAGTTCATTCTTATCATATATTTGTTTGCCATCATAACAATCACAATGTTCAACTTTGTATTACCAACATATAAAAGACCTCCTCAAAAATGCTGGACCATCCTTTCCTACAAAATTGGCTCCGGAATACCAAGAAAATGGAGAGCAAAAAGACAATAAATTCTATTGTAATAGAGTCTGTAGGGCAGCCTCTGTTCTCTATCGTACCTCAAAATTCATTTTAAAAACATGAAATGCTATCGGTAGAGGAAGGCAAGTTAAAGATGGCCTCATGGTAAATGATGAAGCACTGCTGAGTGTTTAGATAGTGATCATCCATTTTCCATTATTTGCAGGCATCCTCCCCAAGGGCCATGTGGCAGACTGATGATGACACTCCTAGACAGACTGCAGACTGCCATCTGCAGGTGCCTGCCCACCTGCATCACATGTCAGGAAGTTTGCATGAGAAAAGAACAATTGAATTTCTAACCCAAAAGTACATGACATAGGTCGAAATTTTGAAACAGGAATATTTGAGTCATAAATTATAACAAGTAAAAGGGAGAAAGGCAGGACAACTGTAACTGAACAAAAATAAATTAATTTTAAATGTTTTTTATTATTGTTCAAATACAGTTTTCTCTATTTCCTCCCCTTCCCCCAATCATACCCATTCCCACCACCCACCCTCGATCCTATCCCCCTTTGGCTTTGCCCATGTTTCCTTTATACATGTTCCCTAATGACCATTAGGCTTTTTTCCCTTATTATCCCCTCACCGCTCTCCTCTAGTTACTGTCAGTTTGTTCTTAATTTCATTTTTGTTTGTTTGTTTGTTCTAGAGATATTTTTATTTCTTTAAATAATTTACAGATTTGTATAATTTTATTTTCCCCCTTATTCTATACTATCTGCACTGCACCTCATCCCATCATCCCCACACAAGCCTCTTAGTTCATGTTTATGGGTTGTACATATCAGTTCTTTGGCTTCACAATGTCCTGTAATATTCTTAGACTCTCCTTATTTATTTATTTATTATTTATTTATTTATTTATTTATTTATTTATTTTGGTCAACATTTTCCCACAACCATTTTTCCCAGACAACCATACCCACCTCTGACCCTCAATCCTTCAGCCATTGGATTTTGTCAATTGGTCCTTAATGAAAGTTTCTTGATGACCATTCCCTCATTTTCCCCTGTTACCCTTCCTCCTCCCCCAGTTACTGTTAGTTTGTTCTTTATTTCAAAATTGCAGGGAATATTTTACTTGCTTGTTTATTTTATTGATTAGGTTCCAATTATTGGTAAGATCATATGGTATCTGTCTTTCATCACCTGGCTTGTTTCACTTAACATAATGCTCCCCAGTTCCATCCATGCTTCTGTGAAGGATAGTAGCTCTTTCTTTCTTTTTGCTGCACAGTATTCCATTGTGTAAATGTACCACATTTTTTGATCCACTCATTTTTCGATGGGCGCTAAGGTAGCTGCCAATTCTTGGCTTTCGTAAAATATACTGCTGTGAACATTGGGGTGCATAGGTTCCTTTGAATAGGTGTTTCAGAATTCTTAAGGTATAATCCCAGCAGTGGAATTACTGATTTAAAAAGCAGTTCCATTTTTAGTTTCTTTGAGGAAATTTCAAACTGTTTTTTACAATGGATGCAACAGTCTGCACTCCCACAAACAGTGTACTAGGTTTCACTTTTCTCCACATCCTCACCAGCACTTGTTGTTTGTTGATTTGTTTATGACGGTAAATCTAACCAGTATGAAGTGGTGTCTCAGTGTGGTTTTAATTTGCATCTCTCTGAAAGCTAGTTACGTTGAGCATCCTTTCATGTGTCTTTGGGCCCTATGTATGTCCTCCTTGGAGAAGTGTCTGTTCAGTTACTTTATCCATCTTTTAATTGGACTGTTTGTCTCCCTGGTGTGGAGTCATGGCCATTCTTTACATATATATTGGGACTCAAAACCTTGTCTGAGGTTTCATTGGCAAATATAATTTCCCATACGGTTTGTTCCCTTTTCATTTTGCTGGTGTTTTCTTTAGTTGTAGAGTTGCTTCTTATTTTGATAAAGTCCCATTTGTTTATCCTTTCCTTTATGCCCCTTGTTCTAGGGCACATATCAGTGAAAATATTGCTCCATGGAATATCGGAGATTTTCCTGCCTGCCATGTTCTCCTCTAGGACTTTTATGGTGCCATGACTTATATTTAAGTTTATCCATTTTGAGTTTATTTGTGTTTATGCTGTAAGTTGGTTGTCAAATCTACTTTTTTTGCATGTAACTGTCCAGATTTCCCAGTACCATTTGTTGAAGAAGTTATTTTTACTCCATTTTATGCTTTTGCCTCCTTTTTTGAATATTAACTGACCATGGGTTTATTTCTGGACACTTTATTCTGTTCCATTGATCCATGTTACTGTTCTTATGCCATTACCAGAATCTTGATTACAGTGACCTTAAAATATATTTTGAAGTCAGGTATTGTGATCCCTCCTACTTTGTTCTTCATTGAGAAAATTGCTGCAACTATTCAGGGTTGTTTATAATTCCTTATAACTTTTTGACATGTTTGTTCTATATCTGTGAAATATGCTCATGTGATTTTTGTCTTTCCTTTTCTTTATGTGATGTATTACATTTATTGATTTGCAAATATTGCATCATCCTTGCATCCCTGAGATGAATCCTACTTCATCATGGTGGATGAACTTTTTAATGTATTGTTGGATGTGGTTTGCCAATATATTGTTGAGGGTATTAACGTCTATATTCTTCATCAATATTGACCTGTAGTTTTGTCTCCTTATTGTACCTTTATCTGTTTTTTGGGGGTTAGGATGATGCTAGTCTCATGAAAAGTTTGGGAGTCTTTCTTCTTCATGGGTTATTCAGAATAGTCTTAGAAGGACAAGAGTTAGGTCTTCTTTAAATGTTTTGTGAGTTTTCCTGTGAAACCATCCCATCCAGTGCTTTTGTGTGTCTGGAGCTTTTTGACTGCTCTTCTATTTCACCAGCTGTTTTTGGATTATCCAGGCTTTCTGTTTCTTCCTGATTCTGTTTTGGAAGATTATATTTTTTCTAGAAATTTGTTCATTTAACCCATGTTTTCAAACTTCTTGTCATGGAGATGTTCATCATAATTTCTTACAATCCTTTGTAATTCTGTGGTATCAATTGTAGTTTCTCCTCTTTCATTTCTGATTTTATTTATTTGTGACCTCTCCCTTTTTTTCTTAATGAGTCTGCTTCAATGCCTGTGGATTTTGCTTACCTTTTCAAAGAACAAGGCCCTGTATTTATTGAGTCTTTCAAATGTTTTTTACTCTCTATGTCATTCATTTCTGCTCTGATCTTGATTATTTCCTTCCTCTGCTCACTCTGGGCTATGTTAGTTGTTGTTTCTTGAGTGCTTGCAATTGTAGGGTTAGGTTGTTTATTTGAAACTCTTTATCTTTTTTAAGTAGGCCTGTATTACTATGAACATTCCCCTCAGGACTGCCTTTGCAGTGTCCCATAGGTTTTGGACTGTTGTGTACCCATTTCCGTTTGTTCCCGGAAAATTTTATATTTCTTATTTGATCTCATTATTGATCCATTCATTGTTTAATAGCATGATATTCAGTCCCATGAGTTTGAATGTTTTTGAGTTGTCTCTTTTAGGTTGGTTTCTAGGTTTAAACCCTTGTAGTCTGACAAAATGTTTGATGTGATTTTAATGTTATTGAATTATTTTAAGCTTGTTTTGTGTCCTTTCATGTGGTCTATCTTTGAAATTGTTCCATGTGCATTTGAAAGAATGTGTATTTTGCTTCTTTGGGGTAAAAGGTTTTATATATGTATGGATAGATGTATATATGTATTTATATATAAAATGTAATCAGTTAGGTCCATTTGACCTAATGCATTGTTCAGTTTCACAATATCCTTGTTGATACTTTGTTTGGATGATCTAGCCATTGTTGAGAGTGGGGTATTAAAATTCCCTACTATAAGTATGATGCTGCCTATATTTTTATTGTAGACCTCCAGGGTTTTCCTTATATATTTGGGTGCTTCTATGTTGGGTGCGTATAGCTTTACAATGTTTATGTCTTCTTAATGGATTCTTTCTTTGAGTATTATGAAGTGTCCTTCTATATCTCTTTTTATGACCTTTGTTTTGAAGTCTATTTTGTTTTATATAAGTATTGCTACCCTGGCTTTTTTTCTCCTGTCCACTGGAATATTTTTTTCCTACCCTTTACTTTCAGTCTGTGTAAGTGTTTTGTTCCAAGGTGGGTCTCTTGTAGGCAGAATATGTATGGGTCTTGTTTTCTCATTAACTCAGCTACCCTATGTCTTTTAATTGGAGCATTTAATCCAGTTACATTTAAAGTTATTATTGATAGATACCTGTTATTTTTTCTTTTGTATTTGTGTTCCTCTCTCTCTCTCACTCTTTTCCTTCATCTTCTTAAAATAGTCCCTCCAGCATATCTTGCTATGCTGGTTTGGTAGAGGAATATTCTTTTAACCTTCTTTTGCCTAAGTAGTTCCTTATTTGTCCTTCCATTTTAATTGAAAGCCTTGTTGGATAGAATAGTCATGGTCACAGGCCTTTGCTTTTCATTAATAGGAATATTTCTTGCCATTCCCTTCTAGCTTATAGTGTTTCTAAGGAGAAGTCAGCTGCTAGCCTTTCAGGGCTACCTTATTTGTTACTTCCTGTTTATCCCTTGCAGCTTTTAAGATTCTCTCTTTCTCTTTGATATCTCCCATTTTAATTATGATGTGTGTTGCAGTAAGCCTCCTTCTCTGTGCTTCTTGGACTTGTATGGCTTTTTCTCTCCTCAAATTACAGAAGTTTTCCTTCATTACTTTTTCCGACAGGTTTTCTAAACCTTGTTCCTCTTCTTCTCCTTCAGGTATTCCTATTATATGGATATTATTCATTTTCATGTTGTCCTGCATTTCCCTTAACCCCTCTTCATTCTTTTTGAGCCGTCTTTCATTTTCTTTCTCCTTCTGGGAGTTTTTTTTTTTTTCCCCCTACCATGTCCTCCAGTTCGCTGTGTTAGTATTCTCCTTTATCTAGGCTGCTTTTGATTCTTCTACTGTGTTCTTCAATTCAAAAATTGTATTCTTCATTTCCTGTTGGTTCTTTTTGATAGTTTCTATGTCCTTTTTCATGCAGATATAGTTTGCAGTAAGGTTTTCATAATTTCCCTATAGTTTTTGGTAATTCACCCTGAGCTCACTGATTTCAGTGAGCTTCCTTATAACCACTGTTTTGAGCTCAATATCTGATAGTTTACTTGCCTCTATTTCATTTAGTAGTCTAAATGGGGATTCTTCCTTTTCTTTCAATCGAGGGCTATTTCTTTGTCTTCCCATTATTTAGCTACTAAAGCAAAACCACAAAGCTCATAAAACAAACCCACAACCACAAAAATAATCCCCACTGCTACCCCACTATCAATAGCAAGTGAACCAGTCTTAATAAGACTATAAAGACATTAGGAGTATTATAAGAAGGGAGAGAAATAAACTATAGTATAAAATCTACTGACAGTATTCGCCAACTTGATGGACAAGAAATGAATGTTAAAGAGCTATGTAGTAAAGAGAACATTGCAAATCATGGAGAAGACCACAGTGGATTTCATCTCAGTAGCCTCTAATATTTACTGCTGTTTTTTCTTTCTGGATCCACCTCTGGTGATGTCAGATGTTGACCCCGTCTGAACTTAGGAAGGCTGTTCAAGGCTTCCAGGGATCTACTATCTGTGGCTGTCTCCTTCAGCCGTTAATCTAGTCACTCTGGCTTAAGCCATCAGTCAGGCTTAAGCATAATAGGTCTGGGCAGAATCCCTCACTGGGTCAGTGTTAATGTTTCCCCTCAGGCTGCTGGTGCTCGGAGGGGAGTGGTCTTTGTGAGCTCAATGGCTGCTGCCTTATGGGGGATGACTCAGCACCAGGATCCCGGAGGCTACTCTCTCAGTTCTCTGTCCAAAGTCTCCATCCCCAGTCTGTCCTCAAGTGTCTCTTGTCCACTCTGCCCTCCCCGCTTTGCAAGGATCTACTGTCTGTGGTTGCTACTCTGCACTGAGCAGTCAGCCTTAAACACCATAGGGCATGGGCAGAGTCCTTCCTTAAGGTGGGGATATTGTTTCCTCTCAGGCTGCCGCAGATCAGGGAAGTGGTCTACCTAAACAAAATGTCAGTTGCCATATGCCAGATGAGTCAGCACCGAGATCCCAGCAGCTACTTATTCAGTTCTCTCCCCAAAGCCTCTGTCACCAGTTTCTCCTCAGTCATCTCTAGCCCTCTCTGCCTCCACTTTTGCCAAATCCCTGGGTAAGTGGCTGCAAATGAAGATTTATGCATTGGCACTTTAAACAACTGTTTCAATCTCTAACTGCCCATCTCTGGCAGAGAGCAACCCTGCTGCTTTTTGCAGCTGGCTATTACCTGTGTACTTCTTTTTCTCTGGTACTGTAGGCTGGAGCACCCACTTATGGATTAGACCGCACTCTTCTCAGGGGGATGCAACTGACCACTTAATTAATCTTCTGGTACTGCCACCTGCGGGTGATCAGCCATCCTTCTTATGTCTCCACTGCACACCTTACCAGTCAGATTGTGCTGAACCGATTCCTCTGTCTGTCTGAGGTTATAAGGCTTCTCTCTCAATATTGTTCAGTTGTTTGTTTTGGGTGATTTCTCCAGAATTTAGTTATAATTCCAGATTAGTCATGGGAGGGGGTTAATGTGATTTGCATTCACTCCTCCACCATCTTGATCCTCAGCCATCAATTTGTTCTTTATTTCAATGTCTCTGGTTATATTTTGCTAGCTTGTTTGTTTTATTGGTTATATTCCACTTATAGGTGAGGTCATATGATATCTGTCTTTCACTGCCTGCCTTTTTACACTTAGCAGAGTGCTCTTCAGTTCCATCCATGCTGCCCAAAAGAGTACGAGCTCCTTCTTTCTTTCTGCTGCATAATATTCCATTGTGTACATGTACATTAATTTTTTGACCCACTCATTTACTGATGAGCACTTGGGTTGCCTCCAGCATTTAGCTATTGTAAATTGTGCTGCTATGAACATTGGGGTGCATAGGTTCTTTTGAATTCGTGTTTCAGGGTTCTTCAGGTATACTTCCAGTGCTGGAATTGCTGGGACAAAAGGCAGTTCCATTTTTATGTTTTTTTAGAAGAAATTCCATACTGTTTTCACAGTACTGTCTGTGGTTGCTACTCTGGTTGCACCAGCCTGCATTCTCTCCAACAGTGCACTAGGGTTCCCTTTTCTTCACAGTCTCACCAGTACTTGATGTTTGTTTGCTGATGGCCATTATAACCAGTGTGAAGTGGTATCCTATTGTGGTTTTAAGTTTCATCTCTCTGTTGGCTAGTGATGCTGAGAATGTTTTCTTGTTTCTCTGGGTCCTCTGTATGTCCTCCTTGAAGTGTCTGTTCAGGTCATTTGCCCATTTCTTAATTTGGTTGTTTGTCTTCCTGTTGTGGAGTTGTGTGAATTCTTTATATATTTTGGAGATCAAACCTTTGTCTGAGGTATCATTTGAAAATATGTCTTTGCATAAGTTTTGTTCTCTTTTCATTTTGCTGATATTTTCTTTAGATGTGCAGAAGCTTTTTATTTTGATGAAGTCCCATTTGTTTATTCTTTCCTTTATATCCCTTGTTCTAGGGGACATATCAGTGAAAATATTGCTGCATGGAATATCTGAGATTTTCCTGCCTATGTTCTCCTCTAGGACTTTTATGAAGTCAAAACTTATATATAAGTCTTTTATCCATCTTGATTTTGTTTTTGTGTATGGTATAAGTTGGTGGTTGAATTTCATTTTCTTTTTTTTGCATGTAGCTTTCCAGATCTCCTAACACTATTTGTTGAAGAGTCCATTTTTACTCCGTATTATGTTTCTGCCCCCATTGTCAAATATTAATTAACCATAGAGAATTGGCTTTATTCCTGGGTTCTCTATTCTGTTCCTTTGATCTATGCATCTGTTCTTATGATTGCCATGGCCTTGTAATATAGTTTGATGTCAGGTATTGTGATCCCTCCTGCTTTGAACAGCAATAAATTTTTAAAAAACAAACAAGTAAAATTTTAAAAAAAGAAAAAGAAAAAAAATGAAATGATTTGCTCTAGAATAATTTATTAAACAGGTACATTCGTAAGTAAGCTACCATAGGTGTGCAGATGTACTGTGTCTCTGAACCAGAATAGCTTAGTCAGGTCTCTTAGCTCATTGAAACTCCAACCTTGTGACTCCCACTTATGGCAGTAGTAGCACAGCAGGTGTAAAAAGGGGTGGGGGTAAATGTATTATGTTTTCTTTATTTTATGCTCTATAACATCTGACCACAATTCTAAGGGAGAGATTTGCTAAGGCAGCTTAATATTGAACATCAAATGCCTGCCAAAGAATCATTACTTCTTTTTTTTTTTTTTACCTCTATTAATCTGAGTCATTAGTTCTGGTCACATGGCTGAATGTGAACCACTCAACAGTGAGTTCACCAGTCAACAATGACATACCAGCTTGTCAGCAGCTAGGAAACTGATCTGCAGAAAACTTGACTCTACCTTCTCACATCAAAAATACATGTTTTTTCTGTCATTTAAAAATCTACATTTTTATATTATTTATAACAAATATTTTATTTGAAGAATAAAAAGTATTCATACTTTTTATATAAAAACAGATACTGAGAAATTGCTAATTATTTTTACATCAATGGAGAAGCCATCTTGGAAGAATGTAACAATGATATACAAACAAGGGGGGAAGAATGAGTGGATGACATTGTTTTAGGAAGATAAGATGATTAGGTATAGATGAGAAGGTCTAGAATAAATCCATTATATTATTTTGCCAACTAGGCTTGTTTTTGTATTAACAGTTAGGAAAAACAAAAGTAATATAAATAAAAGAATCACGATCATTATACCATAATAATAGTAATCATAGCCACTGTTTACCTAGCTGTCATTGTTTATCAGGTACTGTGCTAAGCATTACGCATACAGTTTCTTATTTAATCTTACCAATAACTACATAGAGTTGGTCATATTTTTGTCTCCATTTTATAAATAACTAAAATATTAGAAATGTTAATTAACTTGATTAAAGTAAACCAGTGTCTGAGCTGAAAAATAAACCCAGCTTGGTTTCATTCCAAAGGTTCAGAACACATTATTTTTATCAAGTGAAAATGAAATATAGTAAAGATAAATAATGGATTCTTTTAGAAAGCTTAACTAGAGCCCCTTCCATACGAATCACTGTGTCAGTCATCAGCAGTGCAGAAAAAACAAAACATATTCCCTGCATTCAATTTCCTCACAGTCTAGTCAGAGAAGCAAAATCATATATAAATAGTCATAGTTCTTTAAGTACAAGCTAAAGAAATTATCTCTGGAAAATTGAAGCAGAACATGACTTAACTAGAAAAATAGAGTGGTAATGGTTGGAGTAATTAACAACAGATACTGCAAGAATAGTTCCTACTAAATAACTGTGACTGAACCCAACAAAGATTTCACTATTGTTTATGTCATAGTAGAAAACAGGTGGAATGTTTGTCAAACAGCAACCTAGGAATTTAAACTGCTTCTCTGTTGTAGTTTTGCCACAAAAATGACTTCAAAAAAAGGGAAAGGTAGAAGAGGCACATTGGTTCTTTTTTTTTTTTAATTTTTCAACCGGTTTACACTTAACACCATTCTGCCCCATTTTTAGGTGTACAGCAAAGTGGCCACAAAATCGCACTTTACAGAGTGGACCCTCTGCTGTACCAACCACCCACCTGGCCTCATACCCAGTTATTCCCATATTATTGACTATACTATCCATGCTGCAAACCATATCTCTATGGCTATTCTGTATAATTGTTTGGCCCAGAACTTAAACATACCACTTATTCTCACGGTCCATTGGACAAAACAGGTCATATCATCCCAAAATGACTGCAAAGAATGGACAATGTAAGAGATCATGTGGATACTCAGTGAGCAGTAACTCTATCTGGTTTATAGGACTGATGAGAAGACTAGAGCGGTAGGCAGGAACACTCTAGGGAACCCAGCTGTCTCATCAGAAAATCATTGCTCAATGAATGAACTACTGTAGTTTTTTTTTTTTTCCTTATTCACACTCCTCTACATATAAGATGGCACTTGTTGCTAAAGGAAGAGAAAGCACCTCAATTTACAGTATATCATGAATGCTTATGAAGGAAGAGTCAATCCAAGGGGAAAAAAGGAGAGATAAGAATATCAAGGAGGTAAATAAGGATTATGCAGTGAATAGAGGAAAGGGAAAAATACTCAAAGAAAAGTTATACCTGCAAAGTAATGTGTGTCAGATATCAGAAGCTTCCAGACATTTTTGACAATGTCAAAGAATTGATTCTATGGGGCACAAGGGAGCAGCCTGGAGGTACTGGGCAATGGTAAATCATGGTGAGAACTATTTGCTCTTTTAACTCAGTGAACTAGCAAGAATATGGGTGAAAACTGATGTACAAGACTCCATGTCAGTAGACTGCTGTCTACACAATAAAGCCATTGCATTGTTTCACAATTTGGAGATTGAAAAGAATTTGCAAGAAAAGTGACAGCACTGTCCACTCTTTGACAAAACACATACAAGAACTCACACACTTACACATGCACACACATCCACACAGATTCTCACACTCACATGTGCCATGCATACAGTCATATACTCAAATATGACCTTCACACAATCACTTATGCACACATATTCACACTCACATGTTCACACATATACTGTCTTATATGCCCTACACGTGCACACTCAAATGTGCCATGTACCCATTCACACATGCAATCAAGTGTGCCACACACAGTTAATATGCTCACACATAGTTCTATACACACACACTCTCATATGCCCCCTGTACAAATGCTTGCATGAAAAGGTGGAAGCAAAATAGATGTTAAATTCATCCTTTGCTTTTTATTATACATTCAAAATTTAATATGGACAAGTGTGGAAACTTTGGAAAGATTTAAATGAGATGCAAGTGATTGGCCAAATAAACTCAAAGTGAAATGACTCTAGAGTCAACATTTAATAATGCACACAGGTAGGAGAGAAACCCTAGACTAGAATCTAGCTACATGGGTTGTTCTTCTAAATTACCTAGGGTTATGACCTCTGATGACTTGCTGGAATTTTTCTAACTTGGTTTCCTCATTGTAATCAATATGGGACCAATATTATCTCTTTCTCATGTCACCTCCAAGTGAGATTGTGTGTCCTCAGAATCAGATTATGTGAAAGTGATTTAAAGGTAAACTGTATTCCATAGAATTTCACATTTCAAATGAAAACCTCATCAATTTGCGCAGAAATATGAAATAAATTTGAGCATAGGCTCTAACAAACAAAGCCCTGAGAGACAAAATGTGGGAGAGAAGGAATAGCCAAGAGGCTGATAAGACAGTGTCCCCATGGCTATCATTGACTCCCATTAGTTACCACCTAGTAATGCTGAATCACAGAAGTACCATTAATTACCATTAAATACTCAGGCTATTAGTAATAATTCATTGAAACTAGGGCAAATCAATTTGAAAGCTTTCAATTTTGAAAATGAAATTTCAAAATACAGCAATGCCTTTCACTAATGGCAAAGGTGTAGTTAATTTCAACTAGTTTGAACCAGATATTTTGCACATACAAATATAAAAAAAGTAAGTAGGACTGTTTAGCCCAAGGAAAATAATATGAAGGATCAATGATATAATTATTGTTAAGCACCTGTCTTTATGCTGAGAAAAGAGTAAGAAAAATTAAAAACACAGATTTTCTTTACTTAAAAAATTCAAGTTAGATGTGTGGAGGAAGCTTAAACAATTGCTCATTAGAAAAAAATAAAGAAAAGTAGGTGTCAAGTAAAAAATACTAGGGGAGATGAGGTTCTATTCTTATCTCACTAATACAATGTTTATATTTGGGTAAGTCATTCTATTGTTTCTAGTCTCAAAATCCTAAAAAATATAAATTTAAGTGCTATATAAATAGTTTATTTCTTCTCTTTGTCCAACATTTCTAATGTTCACTTAGCTCATGTCATTCTCCTAATTAGTCAGAACACACCTCAGAGCCATCATTACCTTTCATCTCTGCTACACTCTGAACATTCTGTTGATGGCCCCTTTCTTGATTCCCCTTCTACAATCCTGCATTATCAACTCAATTAGGGTTTTTATGACATCTTGCCTGCCTCATGGTCAATGCCTTGGGACTGGTTTCCTTGCCTTCTGTGGCTCTACAGTCAGTCTCCCTGGGTCACTGCTTAGTGGAAAGTTAATCTTCTTGTACAGAACTGTGGTAATGTGAACTTACATGAGAGGAACTTTCCATGGTTTTACCAAATACACATTGCTCTTTCTATTGCTAATTTTAGGGCTATATGAAAACTTTATCCAAAATACCTTACTAACAATATATCTCAATTCAACTGCTGTTCTTCACATTCTCTACAATCCAACTAAATTTATCTATTGTTTTTTCTAAATATTTCTTTTAGACATCCATTTCTGGAAAATATGGGGTAATAGGAATAATATTTTTCCCCTGCCAGAAACAACTAAAACACTGGCACAGTATGTGGAACAATGGTTTTGGAGATACTAGATATCAGACAACAAAAGGATAGTGATGTTTGAGATCCTGGTGAGAATTCCAAGATCACATTACAGGGACAGTAAACTCAGGTGCAGACTGGATGTGTCACTGATTTGAGAAAAAGCTGGGGAGACCAAAACAGGTAGAGGTCACAAGGTGGAGTTCCAGAAGACAGACAGAAAGTTGCCCTCAGACAGTGTTGCAGAAATGTATAGAGGGCCCCATTCAAACCTTCAGCTGTATAATGATCAGGATATAGGTGTGGAGAAACTACTGAGGAGGAAATAATACTTGGAGTGTACTCAGGGCTGGGAGCAATCCCTGTTCCTATCAGCTAGGATAGAAAATCTTATGATTCAAGGGGTAATGTGTAAAGTAGTACATAGGAAGATTTTGCCTCAACGAGAAAGTTATTCCAAGAGTAAACAATGCTATGGTCCTGCCAGATAAAGCTTAAAAATAAGACATGAAAGCATAAACTATTTCCAAATAATATAACTGCATCCCAAAAGAGAGCTAAAGAATATTTACCGAAGTAGAAAATAGTCATCATCAAACAAGGTAAAATTTACAATGTCCGTCATTCAATAAAATAACACCATGCACAGAAGCAGGAAAAAAAATGACACGATTAAGAGAAAAGTCAACCAAAATTAAGCCAGAATGGCAGACATGATAGAAGTAGTAAACAAGGACAATAAAAGTTATTATAACTATAATACACATACTCAAGAAGCTTGAGAATAAATTAAATATGTTAAAGAAAAACATCATGATATTTTTAAAACTCATAATGAACTTCAAAGAGGTGAAAATTAAAAATACACAAATACACTTTTTGAGGTCAACGACAGATTGAACACTGCAAAAAAAAAAACTAATAAATTTTAATATATGTCTATAGAAACACTCCAAAATGAAGCACAGGCAGAAAGAAAGACTTAAAAAAGGAATAAAGCATCAATAACCTGTGAGACAACTTCAAGAAGCCTAATATAATTAATGTCTCCATAGGAGGGAAGAGATAGGGGGAAGTTAAAAATATATATATTAGAAGAAACAATGGATAAAATTTTCTAAAATTTAATAAAAACTATAAACAAATATGTCCTAGTTAAAAGAAAATGAAGAAAACTACAATAAGGCATATCAGAGGTAATCTTCTGAAAACCAGTGAAAAGGAGAAAAGTCTTTAAATAATCCAAATAAATTACACAACATAAACAAGTGCCACCGGTCATAATAACTTTTCACCCTTTTATTTTTTGAATTTTGCTGCCATTCTTTAAACTTCAGTCCTGTCCCTGCCAAAGGGCCTTGCGCTCTTCCTCCTCAGGATCTAAAGGTGAAGAGTTTTAAAGCATGATTTATCATATAAAGGGGTGTGACAGTGATTGCAGAAGTGGGGTCCCATTTTAACATGTGTTTTCTGTCAACCTAGGCATTTCTTTTTATTAACGGTTTGTTTTCTCATCACAATATTTTAATCAATAGATGTTTTATGAGGACCTTCTTTGTGCAATGGACTGACTCATCTACGATTATTACAATTTGAAGCTTAACCTAAGGCAAGACCAGAATGAGAGGGGAATAGACTGGGAACCAAACGCCAGCTTTATACTAGGTTCTGCCAACCATTTAGCTCACTTCCTGCTTTTGTGGCTGTTGAGAAAATTGAAGCTAAGTCGTATCGGAGGCCCTTGTGGTTATAAATATTTTACATGTACTGACTTATTCCTATTACTTTGCTTTTTATTTGTCAGAAGTTTAAAGTATAAGCTAAATGTATATAACAGAACAGTGGCAATAGTTTTTTAAACTTTGCACAAAAATCCCTGAGCATAAAAATATAAAATATGGTTCTGAATATTGGAATACACAGATGAATAGAGTAAACTCCTCCTCAAGGAACTCCGAGTTTGGAGGGAAAGGTTTGCAAATGTGCAGAAAAAAACAAAGTTGCTAGAACATTGTGAATGTTTGAAATAACTGAAATTAAAGGTAATTTTGGACTTTAATCAAAGGAGTTATGTTTGTTTATATTTGCAAAAAAACAAACAAAATAAGTTTACATTTAGAAAAATACCCTAGCTGCAGCCACCATAAGCAAGAAAATAAGTAATATCTAAATATGAATCACCGACTTAGAACTATTGATACAAGACACAGAGAGAAAAGTCCAGTATGTGAAGTTTGTCAAACTGGATGATGTGATCATATACAAATATTGTATATCAGAAAAGTCTAAGAGAATTTCACAACTTTCAACATCATTACTATATAACATTGGAAATCTAAAACTTTAGAGTGGAGGCCACTCAGTTCGTTAGAGTGTGTCATACCGATACTCCAAGGTTGTGTGTTTGAACCCCAGTCAGGGTTGATACATGAATCAGCCAATGAATGTGTGAGTAACTGGAACAATAACTAATGTTTCTCTCTTTCTCTTTCTCCCCCCACCAAAAATAAATAAATAAATAAATAAATAAATAAATAAATAAATAAATACTCACTTACTTTAGCTGGGATTCAACCTCCAAAGGAATGAAATATATATAAGATAATAAATGTGAGTGCCTTCAAATACTATCATGGTAAGTTCCCTAAGAACCTAATGGATTAAAAATGGGGTTCTATGATTTACCTGTTTATGCCTACATACACAACCACAGTGCTCCAGTGCCTCATCCCTTGCCAGTTAGAGCAGGCAACAAAAATTATTAATTGAACATCTATTATACACAAGGTATGGGGGATACAAAAAGATTAATGCTTTCCCAGAAACTCCGAGTCTATCAAGTATTGAGATAGAGATAAAGGCCATGATAAGTGCCAGAACATAATCTGTCTGAAATCTTCACAGCAGATTTGCTTTTGAATCCAGAATTTTTAAATTTTAAGAAAAGGTAATAATGTGCTTATCGGATATAAAATACATCATGTCATTTGTTTAAGACTGCAATTAATAAGCAACCATTCTTCAAGGAATTTAACTAATTGATTCTTCAGGGAATTTATAAACATTCACAGTAAGTACACTAGAACCTATAAATAACTTCACAACAGTTCAGGTCATATTTGCTCCCAACTGATTTAAAACATCTCAGGCTTCACCACCAAATTGGTTAAGAGATTTGGAAGATTTTAGAATTATAGATGAAAGAATGAGGACCTGCCCTGGCTGGTGTAGCTCAGTGGACTGAGCAACGATACCCTTTCAATCAAAGCGACCCTGGTTTGATTCCCCAGTCAGGGCACATGCCTGGGTTGCAGGCCAGGTCCCCATTAGAGGGCATGTGAGATGCAACCGCACATTGATGTTTCCCTCTCTTTCTCCCTCCCTTCCCCTCTGTTTAAAAATAAAAATAAATAAAATCTTAAAAAAAAAAAAACGACCTGATATAGAAAGTCAAGTGGGAAAGACTAATTAACCCGGCTTGGGAATGTTTTACCTTGTGGAAACTCTCCTTGGATTTGAATTCTCATCCCTTCATCTGCATTGTAAATTTAAGACTCAATTTCTTGACTTACATTTTTCTTGCATTTTTCTCAGTATTTAGAATGGCAAAGAGCACAGTGTATGTTACATAATTTCTTTTTTGTTGTTTTAATTGTTCAATTGCAGTTTACTTTCAATAGTATTTTCTATAAATTTCAGATGTAAGCATAGAAGTCAGACAAAAATATACTTTACAAATTGTTCCCTCCAATACTTCCAGTACCCACCTGTCACCGTACATAGTTATTGCAATATTATTGACTACATTCCTTATGCTGTACTTTAAATCCCTGTGACTGCCAATTTGTACTTAATCCTTTCACCTCTTTCACCCAATCCCCCAAACACCCTTCCCTCCGGTAACCAGCAGCCTGTTCTTTTGTTCAATTTTGTTTGTTCATTTATTTTGTTCTTCAGCTTCCACATATAAGTGAAATCACATAGTGCTTGTTTTTCTCTGACCTTTCAGTGAGCACAGTACTCTCTAGGGGTCCATTCATGCTATCACAAATGGTAAAATTTTATTCTTTTTTACAACTGAAGAGTATTCTATTGCATAAATGTACCATGGCTTTTTTATCCATTTATCTACTAATGGGCACTTAGCTTGGTTTCATGTAGTGGTTCTTGTTTAAACACTGCAATAAACATAAGAGTAAACATATCCTTTCAAATTAGTGCTTGGGTATTTTTTTATAAATATGTAGAAGTAGAATCACTTAGTCATAAGGCAGCTCCATTCTTAATTTTCTGAGAAACCTCCATACTGCTTTCCATGGGGGCTGCACCAATATGCACTCCCACCAACAGTGTACCAGGGTTCTCTTCATTCTTGCCAATATTAATCATTTGTGGATTTATTGATGATAGCCATTCTGTCAGGTGTGAGTTGATGTCTCGTTGTGGTTTTAATTTGCATCTCTCTGATGATTAGTGACATTGAGCAATTTTCATATGCCTATTGGCCATCTGTGTGTCCTTTTTGAAGAAGTACCCATTAAGATCCCCTGCCCATTTTCTAATTGGATTGTTTATTCTGTTTGGTGTTGTGTAAGTTCTTTATAAATTTTGGATATTAACCCCTTATCTGAAGTAACATTAGAAAATATCATTGCTTATTAAGTAAGTCATCTTTTTATTTTGTTGATCATTTCCTTTGTTATGATTTTTTTTTATTTTGATGTAGTCCAATTTGTTTATTTTTCACTTGTTTTCCTTGTTCAATGAGGTATATCACATACTTATATATATGAAATTTCACATATTTTACTGCCTATGTTTTCTTCTAGGAGGTTTATGGTTTTGAGACTTATATTTAAATCTTTAATCCATTATGAGTTTATTCTTGTAAATGTTGTAAAATGGTGATCTTCAGGGTGCAGCAGAAATAAGGCCTGCTTGAGTGTGGTTGGTGTGGTAATAATATGAGTGTATTATTTTTAGTTTTAATTTGAAAAATTCACCTAAAATGTCATATGGTGTGCTTGAGTGTGATATTGTTATGTTACAGAATTACATGATTATGATTTTGTAATAAAATATTTTATAATAGAAAAGGGGTGTTATTTGTGCTGGATCCTGTATTTTCATTTTTTTCATGTATCTGTTCAATTTTCTTAGCATCATTTATTGAATAAACTGCCTTTACACTATTCTATGTTTTTGTTTCTTTTGTCAAATATTAATATACATAAAGGTGTAAGTTTATTTCTAGGCTCTGTATCCTGTTATGTTTGTCTATGTGTCTATTTTCATGCCAGTACCATGCTGTTTTGATTACAATGACCTTGTAGTGTAGCTGGATATAAGGTAATGTGATACATCCCACTTAGTTTTTCCTTTCCAAGATTTTTGTCATTATTTAGGGCTTTTTGTGTTTCCATAAAATGCATAGGTTTTATTCCCTAGTTCTGTGAAATGCATCATTGGTATTGTGTTGGAAATTGCATTGAATCTGTAGGGTGATTTGGTAGTATAGGTATTTTAATGATAATGATTATTTCTATCCATGACCATGGAATATGCTTCTATGTATTAGTATCCTATTTATTTCTTTCTTCAGTGTCATAATTTCCTGAGTACAGGGATTTTATATCTTTGGTTAAATTTTTTCCTAGGTATTTCTTTTTTTTTTAATACAACTGTAAATGGGATTGTTTTCTTAGATTCCATTTCTGATAGATCCTTATTGCTGTATAAAACTGCAGCCCATTTCTTTATTTCAATGTCTCTGGTTATATTTTGCTTGTGGTAACCAGAGGAGAGTGGAGGGGGGATAATATGGGGAGACAGAGGAAGGGTATCAAGGAACATATATAAAGGACTCATAGAAAAAACCAAAAAGGATCAAGGATGGGAGGTGGGGATAGAAGGGGCAAGGGGAGTTGTGGGGGGGAAATGGACAAAATTGTACTTGAACAATTAAAAATAAGAAAAAAATGCAACCCATTCCTGAGTATTTCCTTTCTATCCTGCTACATTATTGAAATCATTTATGAGTTCTAGAAGTTTGGGGGTGGAATTTTTAGGTTTCTCTATATACAATATTATGTCATCTAGAAATAATGACAGTTTACTTTTTTCTTTACAATTTGGATGTCTTTCATTGCTTTTTCTTGTCTGATTGCTCTGTCTAGGACTTCCAGTAATATGTCTTGTTCCAGATCTTAAGGGAAACACTTTTAATTTTTCCCCAATAAATATGATGTTGGCTGTGGGATTGTTATATATGGCATTTATTATATTGAGGTATGTTCCTTTTATTCCCATATTGCTGAGAGTTTTTTTTTTTTATTATAAATAGGTGTTGGATTTTGTCAAATGCTTTTTTTGCATCTATTTATATAATCATATATGTTTTTAAAAATTTTTCATTCAGTTCATGTTGCATATCATGTTAATTGATTTGCACATATTGTACAAGCCTGAAGTCCAGAAATAAATCCCACCAGATCATCATGTATAATATTTTTTATGTATTGAGGGATTTGGTTTGATACTATTTTGTTGAGAATTTTTGCGTCCAAGTCCATCAGGGATTTTGGCATATAATTTTATTTCTTTGTTGTTTCCTTACAATATTTTGCAATTAGAATAATCCTGGCCTCATAAAATTAGCCTTCTCTCCTCTTGAAATTTTTGGAATAATTTAAGAAAGACAGGTATTAGTTCTTCTTTGAATATTTGGTAAAATTTAACTGTGAAACAATCTTGTCCAGGGCTATTATTTGCTGGGATTTTTTAAATTACTGCTTCAATTTCATTAGTTGTAATTGGTCTATTCAGATTTCTGATTCTTCCTGATACAGTTTTGGAAAACTGTTATATTTCTAGAAATTTACTCATTTCACCAGAGTTGTCCAATTTGTTGGCAAATAGCTGTTCATAATATATTTTTGTAATCCTTTGTTATTCCTGTGGTATCAGTTGTTACTTCTCTTCCATGTCTTATTTTATTTATTTGGGTTTTCTCTCTTTTGTATTGATGAGTTTTGTTAAAGTTTTATCAGTCTTATTTATATATTTTTAAGTTCTTGGTTTCATTACCTTATGCATCATTTTGGACTCTATTTCATTTATTTCTGCTCTGATCTTTATTCTTTCCTTTCTTCTACTTACTTTGGGCTTTGTTTGTTTTTCTTTTTCTAGTTTATTTGCTGTAAGATTGGATTGTTTATTTGAGATTTTTCTTGCTTGAGGTAGGTCTGTATTGCTATGAATTCCCCTCTTAGGACTCTTTTCACTACATCCCATATATTTCGTGGCATTGCATTTTCATTTTAATTTGTCTCAAGGTATCTTCTGATTTCTTTCTTGATTTCAGTGTAAACCCATTCATTGCTTAGTAATATGTTATTTAGCCTTCATATGTTTGTATGCTTTTTCAGGGTTTTTTTTTCGTAACTGACTTTTAGTTCCAGGCAATTGTGGTAAAGAAGATGCTTGATAAATTTTATCAAGAACACAAAACTTGAATTTATTAAGTTTTGTGTCCTGACATCTATCCAAAAATGCTTGATGTGCACTTGAAGACAATGCATATTCTACTGTTTTGGTGAAAAAACTCTGAAATTTTTAAATAATCCTATCTGTGCAGTATGTCATCCAAGGCCATTATTTATTGATTTTTTTATTGGTCTAGATCTATTCATTGATGTCAATGTAATATTTAGTCACCTGGTGTAACTGTATTACTGCCAATCTCTCCCTTTATGTATGTCAATATATGCTTTATATATTTAGGTGCTTTTGTTTGATGCATCAACATTTATAAAATTTATGTGCTCTTGGTGGATTGTTTCTTTATCATTATGTAATGTATTTGTCTCTTATTATAGCCTCTGTTTTAAAGTCTATTGTGTCTATGTAAATGTTGTTACCCCTGCTTTTGTTTAGGTTCCATTTGCATGGAATATATTTTTCCATCATTTTCTTTCCACCTGTGTGTATCTTTTGTTCTAAACTGGACCTCTTATAGACAGAATATATCCACTCAGTTACCCCATGTCTTTTCTTTGGAGAGTTTAATCCAGTTAGCATTAAAGTGATTATTGAGAGGTACATATTTACTGCCATTTTATTCTTATAACTATGTTTCTTTTTTTTTCTTCTTCTTCTTAAAGAAGACCCTTTAACTTTATTTTAGACAGGTTTGGTGGTAATGAACTCCTTTACTTTTTCTTTGTCTGGAGGTTATTTATTCACTTTCAATTTCCAATGATAGCCTTTCTGTCTTGATTTTTGCTTTTCATCACTTTGAATATTTTATTCCAGTTCCTTCTGTCTTGAAATGTTTCTGTTGAGAAATCAACTGACTGTTATCAGAACTCTCTTGTAGGTACCTGTCTTTCTTTTGTTACTTTTAAGATTCTTTGCCTTTAATCTTTGTTTTAATTATAATGTGTATTGATTTGGACCTCTTTGGGTTCATCTTGTTTGGGACTCTCTGTGCCTCCTAGATATTAGTGTATTTTTTCTTCACCAGATTAGGAAAGTCTTCAGCCATTATTTCTTCAAATAGGTTATCAATCTCTTTTTATCTCTCTATTCCTCCTGGTACTGGTACCCATATGATGCAAATTTATTATGCTTCATGTTGTCCCAGAGATCACTTAGCTCATCCTAATTTTTTTTTAATCTTTTACACTTTTTGCTACTCTAATTGTATGTTTTCAGCAATTTGTCTTCCAACTTGCTGATTCAATTCTCTGCTTCAGCTAGCTTCCTCTGGATTATTTCAAGCATATTCTTCATTTCAGATAATTTATTTTTCATTTCTGACTGATTTTATATGGTTTCTATATTTTTTTATGCTTGCTTTCTTTTTGTTGAAACTCTCACTAAGTTCCTTGAGCATCCTTATAACCATGTTTTGAATTCTGTATTTGGTAGCTGGTTTTCCTCCATTTAAATTTCTTGGGGGGGTGGTATTTTTCCTGTTCTTTCATTTGGGACATTTTTATTTGTCTCCTCATTTTGGTTGCCTTTCTGTATGTGTTTCTTTATATTTGGTTTTATCTGCTTTGTCTCTTACTCTTTGTATGATGGTCTTCTGTAGTAGGTTGCTTGTGAGGTTCAGTGATACATTCTCTCTGATCACTTCAGCTAGATATTTCAGCAATGTTTCTTGTGTGGCTTTGTGAGCTCTTCTGTTGTAGTTGAGTCTTCATTGCGCTGGCCCATCCATGGGTTGTTTGCTCCTCTGACTTGCTATGAAGATCAACTCCGACTGCCATAGATAAGCTGCTTTACAAGGCCTGACTCCTCAAAGTGAAATTTTCTCCAATAGGGTCTGCTGGCTGCCAAACTCTCCTTTCGAGTTTACTGTTTGTGGCACTAAATGGGTAGTTTCTGATGCGTTCTGTATCCTGCCAATGAATATGTTGGTTCTGGGCCCACTTGTGAGATACTTAAGTACAGGTCAATTTAAGGTACTGCCTGGGACTTGATCTGGGCTACATGTTTGGAGCTACAAAGTGATCTACCGTTTGTGTGTGCCTCTGCCTGGCTTGAGTATGTGTGTGAGGGGCTAAGCTGCATACCAAAGCTGTACAAAGTAATACAGGCCCTGAGCCTGCAGTCCAATGAGCAAAATGTCTAAGACTCCCTGAGATTTGCCTCCACTTGCTAGCTACCTATTAGGTTCAGTCATTGAAAAAACCTCTGGCAATGTGCAGGCTTTGTGAAGCAGGTTCTTAGTGAATCACCAGGTAGGGGCAAGTGGTGTTCACCAGATAGAAACAGACTCAAACTTGGTAGCAATGCAGGGTCTGAGGCTACTCAGCAACAGTCTCAGGTTACACCAAATGCCTAGGGATCTTTGTGGTGGGACAGGGTCTCAGGGAGTTATCAGAGTGAGTCCAGCCAAACTCATCAGGCCCAAACAAAGTTAAGATTTAGCAACATGAAGGGAGGGCTCTGCACAGCAACAATGGTGATGATTGAGTGTGCAAGGGAGAAATGGCCCCTGCCCAAGAACTTTAGTACTCAGTTTTGCCCAGGCTCTGCCCAGATACTTTGGAGAGACTTCTATACCATAGGACCAGACTGCTCACAGCCTACTGATTATATTGGTGTACTGGGAGTAAATGAGGGTGGGACTAGTAAAGTCCTTTTAGTTGATTCAGTATGGAGGAAAGTGCTTGACCCAGGAAGGTGGCATCTCTGGGTGATGTGGGAGGGAGACTCAGCACAGGACTCTAGTAGCTTTTCTTCCAGCTCTCTCTCATGAACCACAAAACCCAATCTGTCCTCACAAGACTCCAGACTGCTTGATCTACCCTCCTACTGCCAAAATCAAGGGTGAGTGCCTGTGAAGAAAATTTTATGTGCTGCCCCTTTAAGAGAGTGTTTGGGTTTCTAGCAGACTCTTGAGTCTCCCAAGCAGACAGAATCCCTGCTGATTTTGATAACCAGGCATTATGCTGACACCTCTTCCTGCTCTGATGCTCTGGGCTGGGGTGCCCAGCATGGGGTTGAGATCCCATGCTCCTAAGAGGGGACCTTTTCAACTGGCATATTTTTCCATATTCTCAGCAGGCGTACGTGGGCATGGAGGCAGCTGTTTTGGTGCCTCCACCATTCCCACTAGCATGGGTGTGGCTTCTGTAAATCCATGGTTATAAGACTCTTGTTTAGCTAGTTTTAGTTGTTTTTTCAGGTTGATTGTTTTATAGTTCAGTTGTAATTCCAGTTTGGACATGGGAGAAGGTGAATATAACTTCCACCTGCTTGCTCTACCATCTTTCTTCCCCCTCAACAAGGTAATCAACAATTAATTAACAAATCTAACTGTACAAGACAGATTCCCAGAAATAAATGTTTGTGAGAAACATATATTAAGTGAAAAATAAAACAGAAATAAATTCACATGATAGATTTAAAACACTTAAAAATGCCCATTATAAGTTATAGGAGAACCTCCCAAGTTTCTGTTTTAGGAAACCCCTTTAGATTTAGAACATAATTCAAAAATAAAACAATATGGACAACATCTAGGGCAAACATTAACAATTTTGCACAAGTTTGCTCATTGCAGATTCACCTGCCTGTCTGATGAGCCCTTACACCTATTCCAGTCAAGAGACCAAGTCTTACTAAAGACCTGGAAGATGCAAAGTCCAGAACAGCAGTTAGCAAATCAATGGGCTAGTCCCAATGACATCCTGTTGACAACACATTCTGACCCAAAGCTCACAGAAACCAAGCCTTGGATCCACCACACATGGATAAAGTGGGTACCACCAAAGGAGGACTCGGACCTTGCTGCTGCTGTTGATACTGCAAGGGAAAGCTGGACCTGTACTCTCAAGAGAGATTTAAAATTTCCCTTTCAGAAAGGGACAGCATCTCCCAAAGTTAAGTGAAAATATTACCTTTCAATTTTTTTTTCTGCATTTCCCAGGCAGTGGTTTCCTGGGCAAACTTATATTGCTGATGGTTGTGCCAACCAAAGCTCCACTCAGTATAGGTCACAGGGATTCTCCAGTCTATCCAGTTTCTGACCCCTCTCTAAACACTTGTTTGTCTGCATAATAAATCTCAATTTGGACGGCCATCTGCAACATCTCTTGAAATATGAAGCAGTCTACCAGCTTCACTTATCAGCAGTGCCATCCTCTAGACATTGTATAGGCTGCCCCCATGTAAAGGCTTCCCTCCATTCCTGACCTCCCCTTCTCTTGCTAGGTAGTAAGAATGTCTGGACCCGGATATAGGTAAGACTACATACTTATACAGCAGGAAGTACCTATAGAAGAGTGAGACCTTCATCCATTTACCTTTGTAAGATTACAAGGGCCCAGAATTTTGAAGGGGAAATTGTTATTAGTTGACAGTCTTTACAGTGCACCAGAGAGCCTCCTTCATTAGCAGAGATGTCAGCAAGGAGAGGTTCTTACACTGAGCATGTGGAAAGCTAGAAATATCATTGGATATGTCCTGAGGACATGAAAAGCTAGCAAGATAATTGGATACAGTAAAAGCCCTTCCCCCCTTACAAGATTGGGGGTGAAACCAGGGGAAGGCAGGCACATGTGCAATAGAACTCAACATAGCACAGGGGGAGATACTGGGCCAGAAAGGCCTTTCATCCTAGCCTGGGGAAAGAAGAGATTGGTTGAGAGGTGGACCCACCAGGACACAAAAATTTGAAGAGTTGATTGGTCATTTTGATTAAAAAGCATGGCCTGTTCCACATCTGAACTGATATAACCCCAAGGGAACAAAGGAACACTTTGTTGCTCATCGCTGTTGCTGATCGCTATTGCTCATGATCTGGACCCTCATGGTGTATTTGGCCTCCAGGAGGAAGAACATCTCCTTTTCACTCTCTCTTACTCTGGTCAATCTGCTGATGTACTCATCAGTGCTTTCACATTCTCTCTCCCAGAAGAATGCAGCCATACAGTCCTGGCAACTACCTGGTTGATGGCCACACGAGTCCACACTCAGGATCCATGAGGAAACCCAAAATGAACAGCAGCCAGGAACAGGCTAAGCTACCTGGATAGGAACTATGAACACCTAGCAGCTGCCTGCAGGCTCCAGATTACTGTACTTTATATTCGAGCAAGAACTCTGGACACTGACTTTTGTCTTAGTCTTGCTAAGAGGATGGGTTTTTAGATGGAAACCTGCCGTTCTCCCAATCATGCAGTACCTGGATGAAACCTCTTTCCTTTTGCACTATCATCTGCTTCATGAGTTTGGCTCTTGTGTTAACAGACAGCCAAATCTTCCGGTTTTGTTGTTATTGTTGCTTTTGGTTTCTATTGTTGTTCAGTTACATCCTCACCAGAGGATTGCTTGTGTTTCAGATAAGGTCTGGAGCCCAGAGAGAGTGGAATAGGCCACTCAGCAATGCTTCATAAAGACAAATATGTGAGGTGAAATATTTAAAAAGTCACTGGGATGCCAATGTTGTAATTACAAACCATCTGGCTGCCTCTTGGCTGTGAGGTCTCATTTTCTCTTCCAAATTCCCACATGACTTTGTGTATATCTAAGGGTAATTCTCAAACACTGTGTATATTATAGTTACTTCTGCACTATCTACTAATCCAAGTAGATTCAGAGCTTTTTGGGAAAAAATAAACATATTTTTATTTTCTCTGTGTTGTCCATAGAACACACCAGAAGGAATAAGAGCTTCAACCCTGTCTAATCAAACAAAGCAGAGTAGCACAGCCTACTGCTCCAAACTCATGATACTACACTCTCCCTGTAGTCATTAAGTTGCATCCATGGGACTTTTGTGTTGACCCTTGAGCCCTCTTTAGATTCATTCCTGCTTCAGGGCCTTTGAAGTTCATCCCCTTCCTGGAATGTTGACCCCTTGTTCTTCTAAATCCCAACTCTCTTGCTTCCATTAAAGCTAAACTCAAATATCACTCCCTAAATAATCATCCCCAGCCATACCATCTCATGGGGACTTGCTCCCAAGCCCATCACTCCCTTCATATCACCCAGTTTGTTTCTCTTATCACATACTGCCTCATCTCTTACACACATACACATAAATGTGAACTGAGCAGGGAACTTACTGTTACTGTCTTATTCTCAATGCAGTGCCTGGAACAAAGTAGATATTAAATAAATATTATTGTGAGTAAATTATCAAAAATTGGACAATTTAACAATGATGATTGGAATACAAATATGAGCAAATAAAAAGATAAAGCCTTGTATCTTAATTTATTTCCTTGTTTCAAAAATATAGAAAAACATTTTTGGAGGAGAAATTCTTTCCTTGGTATGTATATTTATCACTTTGCAAAACCTGAAATCAGCTAGTGGGAACATTTGGGGAAATGGAAGCTACTCAGAAAATGAGCTCCGGAAAAAAATTAATTTAAAATGCATTATAAATAAAAGTAATGCTAAATTACTTTGGAAATTAATATAACACATTATTCAATAAGACCCAGAATCTATAAAATCAATACACTGGAAATACAAGCAGGTCCCATTTTGTAAGACATATACATGAAAATTTCCGAATGGAGCATGAGTTTGTTTTTCCTAAAGAAGGTCAAATCTGTGACCTGATCTTTGTGAAGCTCTAATTGTATATCTGGTCCTGGGCAAGGCACAAAGGATAGAAATACAAAGAAGAGATGGTGTGCTGTCAGGAGAGGGAGGATTCGCTAAACATGGGATGGGACTGTTGAGGAGATTTCACAGAGGAGATGAACCACATGTGCACAATGATTTACATTGGGAAAGAAAATCAATGGAAAAAGGGAGAACCTGGCTATACAGAGGAATGAGACTGCAAGGAAGACTTAATGAGGTCAGGCTATACTTGTGCCAAACTCTATTTATAGCAACAAATTAAAAAAAATAAAAATAAAAATTGAGTTAAGACTTTGATTGTCACTTATAAAATAGTTAAATATTGTTATCAGCTATGAATGAAATCCCTGATGTTTTGACTGAAGATTTAGAAAGCAAATATTTGAGTTTGATCAAATGGATAAAAAAAACTGTGGTACATTTACACAGTGAAATTCTATGTGGTGGTAAAAAAAAAAAAAAGCAATCCCTATCCTTTGCGACAGGACCTGGAGTATATTATGCTACCCAAAAAAAACCAGTCAAAGAAAAATCCCGTAGGATCTCACTCAAATAAGTAATCTAATGAAAATAGTAAAACCAGAGGCATGGATGCTGGAACAGATTGATAGATATTAGGAGGGAGGGGCATGGTGGGGGACTTGAAGAGATTAGCCAAAGAGTATATATTCATATAAACCAAACCCATTGACATAGGCAATGATGTGGTGAAGGCTGGGAGGGCTTTGGTGGAGGGGGGAAAATAGGGTAAATCTATAATAGTGTCAACAATGAAAAAAATTTAAATAAAAAGTAAATGAGGAAAATAAAATATTTCACTTTCAGAAAAACTGATTGGACATTTATCTATGACCCTAGCACTGGAAAGAGAATCATTGATTTTTTTTTTAAATTTTTGAATAATCTTGATTTACTTAAAAGTTACAAAGAGAATACAAAGTTTTCCCATATATATTTCACTCATTTTCCAATAGTGCTAATAACTTATAATGCCATATTTGTGAAAACTAAGGTCTCAACATTAGTATATCACTGTTCTTAAAACTATATACTTTTTATGCCAGTACTAGACTGTTCTGATTACAGTGGCCTTGTAATATAGTTTGGTATCAGGTATTGTGATTCATCCAATTTTGTTCTTTCTCAAAATTGCTGAGGCTATTTGGGGTCAGTTATGGTTCCATATAAATTTATGAAATGTTTGTTTAACATCTGTGAAATATGTCATTGGTAGTTTAATATGGATTGCATTCAAAAGATAAATTGCTTTGGGTAGTATGGATATTTTGATGATGTTAATTCTTCTAGTCCATGAACACAGTGTATGCTTCTATTTATTTGTGTCTCCCTTAATTTCTTCAGTGTTCTGTAGATTTCTGAGTACAAGTCTTTATCCTCCATGGTTGGGTTTATTCCTAGGTACTTTTTATTTTTCTGGTTGCTATAGCAAATAATTTTCTAATTTCTATTTCTGATATTTCATTGTTGGTGTACAAAACTGCCTTCAATTTCTGAATATTAACTTTGCATCCCGCTGTTTTGCCAAATTCACTTATTAGGTTGAGTAGTTTTTTTGGTAGAGTCAATAGGGTTTTCTACGTACACTATCATGTCATCTGCAAATAATGACAGTTTTACTTCCTCCTTTCCAATTTGGGTGTCTTTTATTTCTTTTTCTTGTCTGATTGCTGTTGCTAGAACTTCCAATACTATGTCAAGTAGAAGTGGAGAAAGTGGACACCCTTGTCTTGTGCCTGATCTTAGGGGAAAAACTTTTAGTTTTTGCCCATTGCATAGGATATTGGCTATAGGTTTTTCACATATGGCCTTTATTATATTGAGGTATGCTCCCTCCATTCCCGTTTTGCTGAATGTTTTTATCATAAATGAGTGCTATATTAAACAAATGCTTTTTCTACATCTATTTATATGATCATGTGATTTTTGTTTTTCCTTTTATGTGATGTATTACATTTATTGATTTGCATATATTGTACCATCCTTGCATCCCTGAGCTGAATCCCACATGATTATGGTATATGATCTTATTAATGTATTGATGGGTCTTTTTTGCCAATATTTTGTTTAGGATTTTAGCATCTATGTTCATCAGTGGTATTGGCCTATAGTTTTCTTTCTTTGTTGTATCTTTATCTGGTTTTGGAATTAGGATAATACTGGCCTCATATAAACATTTGGGGAGTCTTCAAACATTTGGGAGTCTTCCCTCTTCTTGGATTTTTTTTGGAATAGTTTGAAAGAATCAGGGTTGGCTCCTATCTAAATGTTAGCCAAAATAGTCCTGTGAAGTTATCTAGCTGAGGGGTTTTGTGTGCCTGTAGTTTTCTCATTATTGCTTCTTATTCACCAGTTGGTATTTTTCTATTCAGCTTTATGCTGTTTCTTGACTCTATTTAGGAGGATTACATGTTTCTAGAAATTTGTCCATTTCATCCAGGTTTTTAAATTTCTTGGCATACATTTGTTCTTAGTAATTTTTTCTTTTAGTAATGTCTTTTTTTTTTCTTAAAGATTTTATTTATTTATTTTTAAATAGGGGACGGGAGGGAGAAAAAGAGGGAGAGTAACATCAATGTGTGGTTGCCTTTCACATGCCTCCTACTGGGGGCCTGGCCTATAACCTAGGCATGTGCCCTAGACTGGGAATCAAACTGGCAACCCTTTGGTTCACCCACCAGCACTCAGTCCACTGAGCCACACCAGCTAGGGCTGTTCTTAGTAATTCCTTACAGCCCTTTGTATTTCTGTGGCATTTGTTGTAATTTTGCCAATTTCACTTCTGATTTTATTTATTTGGGTCATCTCTCCTTTTTCCTTGATGAGTTTGGCTAAAGATTTGTCATTTGTTTTAAATCTCTATGGGTACTTTATTCAGACTGCTGAAGATCCAAGAAACCTTGTCAATTTTGTTTATCTTTTCAAAGAACAAGCTCCTGGATTTATTTATCCTTTAGAGTGTCCTTTAGTCTCTATGTCATTTAATTCTGCTCTTGTCTTATTTCCTTCCAATTCACTTTGGACTTTGTTTTATTGTTGCTCCTCTAGTTTTTGTAGGTGCAGGGTTAGGTATTTTATTTGAAATTTTTCTCTTCTTCGGGAGGTCTGTATTGCTATGAACTTCACTCTAGGGACTGCCTTTTCTGTGTCCCATAGGTTTTGGATTGTTGTGTGTTCACTTTCATTTGTTTCCAGAAACATTTATTTCATCCTTAATCTTATTGTTTACTCATTTATTGTTTAATAATATGTTATTCAGTCTCCATGCATTTCAATGTTCTTGAGTTTTTTCTTTGAGGGCAGTTTCTTGTTTCAAGTCATAGTCATATGAGAAAATGTTTCATATGATTTCATTTTTCTTGAATATGCTGAGATCTGTTTTGTGTCCTATCATGTGGTCTATCTTTGAAAATGTTCCATATGTGTATTTGAAAATAATATATATTTTGCTTCTTTGAGGTAAAAAGATCTGTACATATCATTTAAACTCCTTTGATCTAGCATGTTCTTCAGTGCCACAATGTCCTTGTTCTTTCTTAGTTTGCAAGATCTCTCCATTGTAGACCAAGGGGTTTTTTAAATCTCCTCCTATAAGTGTATTGCTATCTATGTCTTTCTTGAAGCCCTCCAGGATTTTCTTTCTTTATGCGTGTGACCCTATATTGGGTGCATATATGTTTACAATATTTGTAGCTTCCTAATGGATTCTTCCCTTTAGGATTATCAAATGACCCTCTTTGTCTCTTTTTATGACACTTGATTTGAAATCTATTTAGTCTTATATAAGTATTGCTACCCCCGCTCTTTTTTATGTCCATTTTCCTGCAATACTTTATTCCATCCTTCACTTTTAGTGTGTTTAGATCTTTTGTTCTAAGGTGGGTCTCTTGAACACAGCCTATATGCAGGTCATTGGATCATTTAATCCACTTACATTTAAGATTCCTATTGATAGGTACTTATTCATTGCCATTTTTTTCCTTTGTGCCTGTTCCCTCTTTCTCTTACTCTGTACCTTTATGTTCTTAAATCAGTCCCTTTAGCATGTCTTGCAATGCTGGTTTAGTGGAGATGTATTCTCTTAACCTTTTGTTAGGGAAACTCTATTACTTTGCCTTCCATTTAAATGACAGACTTGCTGGGTAGTGTATTCTTGGTTGCAGGTCTTTGTTTTTCATTACTTGGAATATTCCCTTCTGGCTTGTAGTATTTCTGTTGAGAAATCAACTGCTAGCCTTACTGGAGCTCCCTTGAATTTTACTTCCTATTTGTCCCTTGTTGCCTTTAAGATTCTCTCTTTGTTTTTAAAATTTGGCATTCTAATTATGTTGTTTCTTGGAGTAGGCCTCTTTGGGTTCATCTTGATTGGGACCCTCTGTGCCTCCTGAACTTGCATAGCTTTTCCCCTCTCCAAGTTAGGGAAGTTTTCTGTCATTATTTTTTCAAACAGATTTTCATCACTTACTCTTTTTCTTCCTTCTAGTATTCCTACGATGCAAATGTTGTTACATTTCATGTTGTCTTGAAGTTTCCTTAAGCTATCCTCACACTTTTTGAGCCTTTTCTTTTTCATTTTATTACTCTACCTGAATATTTCTTTCTGCCTTGTCTTCCATTTCACTTAGATGGTCCTCTGCTTCATCCATTCTGATTGTATTTCCTTCTAGTGTATTTTTTTAAATTTCACATTTTATATTCTTCATTTCTTCCTTGTTCTTGTTTATAATTTCTATTTCCTTTTAGATATGGTTGCAGTTCCTGCTCAGTTCTTGGTAGTTGTCACTGAGGTCATTGAGCAGCCTTGTAAACTTTTGGTTTTTTAATTCTACATCTGCTGGAGTGCTTGTCTCAGTTTCATTTAGCTCTTTTACTGGGGATTCTTCCATTCCTTTGGGCTGGGATTTCTTTCTTTGTATCCCCATTTTAGGTGACTCTTTTTGTTTCTGTGCCTCAGGGTGATCAGATTTGCCTGCCTGTCTTTATGTCATGGACTTTTATGATAGGAGATCTGTGGGACTCAGTAGTACAGTGTCTTTGATCTCCTTGTCAGGAAACTCTAAGGTTGCCTATTCTTCCACTTCTGTGGACTCCCCTGTTGTACTTGTGCTTTACTTGTTGCTGTCATCTTTGGTGGTGGGTTGTCCCCTCCAGCAGGCATACTGGTAGTTACTACTCCCATGTTGTCTTGTATGCTGCTGTACAGGTATTTGGTTACTAGACAACCATACCTATGACAGCAAAAAAAGAACACCCCTACCATATCAGCATTCTCAACTGCAATTGAGCAATGATTAATAAAGTTAAAGAGAGTTTGCAAATATTATAAGATATGACAAAGGGAATATGAGATGACAAAAAGAGAGGAAATGAAACTGAGTGGGGAGAGGGAGGAGAATTGATAAGGAAGGGACAGAACCAAAGTAAAGAAAGGGAGAGAAAAAAATAAAATGTAGATAAAACACAGAATGGCAATGGGAAAAATGGGATAAGAACAGAAAGAGTATAGTATGAAGTTCAAAGTAAAGTTGAAAACATAATGGACCAATGGGAACAAAATTGCAGAAATACCAAAGCAGGGTCAATAGCAATGACAGCTGAATGAAGTTTAATAAAGGTGGAAAGGGAACAATAATCTTTTACAAAAGTGAGTATGAGATGTCTACACTAAAGAAAAATGATTTTGTGAGGATGAGGTAGGCAAACTAATAAGAGTAAAGAGTAAAGCCCAGGGTGGGAGAGGGTGAGAAAATGAAATCAAATTCCTCACTCATCTGCTCAGGGACAGGGGTAGGGCAAAATGGAATAGGACGGGAGACTGTATTCTATGGGATTTAAAGTACAAGAAAATTAGTGGACAAATAAGTGTCCTGTTGGAGAAGTACAGCAATAACTAGTATTTCTCCCAACTAGCTATGGTTTATAAAAGGTGGAAAAGAAATAAGGCTCTTATAAGAGGGGAAAAAAATATGAACTAACTTAAAGAGTGTTTATGCGAGGTTAGTTGGGAGGAAAACTAGAGTAAGAGACAGAGATGTGGCATCATGTGAGAGAAAATAAAGTTTACAACAACAGCAATAAAGCTTAGGAAGATGTTTGTAGGGTTAATAGAGGCAGTCTGGCTTCTTCACCCAAGTGTCTGAGTAACTAAGGGAAGCAGTTTCCCACAACCCTGAGAATGGACCTGATAACTAGTGTTCTCATAGCCTTGAGACAGGCTCCAATAGACAGTTGCCATAGCCTTGAGTGGGCTCTCATGCACAGAATCTTGCGGTGTTATGCAATAATCCTGGTTCTTCTGGCTTTGTCTGTTTCCAGTATATTAAGGGGTACGGGCTTCCTGCTAGAAGAAGAGGAAGAAAAAGAATTGCAAGGGCCATGCTGGGGGATAGGTGACATGCAGTGTGACACGCAGCTTGCAGCATGCGTAGAGAGCCCACCCTTGAATAAAGGCATGTCAGACACCACAATGGCTCCATTTATACTCTTCTGTCTGCATGAATCCCATGAACCTGCCCAGCTTTGAAAAGTCGCAACTCAATTGGTGTTGTCAGCAGGATTCATTGCGGTATGGTATAAACATGGAGGAGCCAGTAGGGGGAACCTCAGAGGGCAGCCTGGAAGGGAGACCAGGCACTGGGATGTGGTACCCAGTGGCAAGACTCCTGGCTCTGTGGGCCCCACCCAGTATTGGCCTGATGCCTGTGACATACTCAATACAGCAATGAAAGCCCCGCGGGTTGAGGGGAAGACCCAGAAAAGGCCAGGGCCAGTGGGGCTGTGGGGGCAGTGGTCTGGGCGTTTCAGCTTTGCGAGCTGAGATGATGACTAAGCTTTGTGAAGAAACGAAGTTCCAAGAGCCCTGAGAGGCAGCAGAAGCCCGGAAGACTGAAGAAAAGGAGACTGCATTACCCAATGCGGTGGTTACTCAAACACTAACATGAGGCAGGACGGAAAAATCTTTGAAGGCGCAACTCTGCATCCTGCAGAAAAGCCTCTGAGCAGCCGAGCTGCAGCAATCCCCTCCCCACTCGTAGTGAGCAATTTGGGGGGAAAGGTGTGGGGGTGGGGAGGACAGAACTGAGGTCGCTCTGGGGCTGGGGGCAGCTTGACTTTGGGTGGCCCGGAATTTCCTTCCTCTCCCCCACCCCACACAGACATGGAACACATTTGACAAAAATGACTCACCTGAAAGACTTCAGCTGGGCTGGGTACTCTGGCAGTGGTGGCGCCAGCACCTGGAAAGCTCTGCTCTGAGCTTGCAGATGAGAAGAGGCAGGGGCCCTGCTGGGGAACATTGTGCACTTCTGTGCCTGCAGACCAAGGCCAAGCATGTGGAGCTGAGCTTGGCAGCAGTATTGTAGGAGGTGGTGCCCCTAGGAGGTGCTTTGGCCTCAGGTTGGCCAGGTTGCCGGCCACTGTAGAGGGACACAGAACACTCTCTCTGACCCCGTGTGCTATGGTGCCCAACAGCCTGGCCATGCTGCTCGCTTTGCCCATGACCTTGCCTTGACAGCTGCTAAAGCTGGCGGCATAACCCAGGCGACTGTGAGAAAGCATGCTGAAGCTGGAATAAGACCGAGGAGGAGGCTGAGGCCAGAGCCACAGAAGGGGTGGCGGCAGATCGGGAAGCCTTTAGTAGTGTATGGTCTTTGCCTCTGAGCCTGTGTCTGGTTCATTCTGCATCCCCTTGCCAGGGACCTGTGCTCTGGAAGAGGGAGCCAGAGAGCCATGGTGGTGGCAGCAGTGGTGGTGGCTTCCATGCAGTGCAGGTGAGCACAGAGCCCATCAGCAAGGCCCCAGAAGAGGATGGCAGTGCCTGGAACCATAGAGACAGCAGTCACAGGACTTGCAGAAACTGGGTGACCAGAGGGGATGCACTGGTGGTGCCAACAGCCTGAGCCCACCTGGGCAACGTGCACTGTTGATGCACAAATGGGAACTTCAGGTGCCTATACGCCAGCGTCCAGCACAGGCCTGGATTGTCTGTCAAATTCTTTGGGGTTTCTGGGGGTTGCCTTGTAAGGCAAAAGTCATCCCTCATGAGGTGATAGATAAAATTCATGCATATCCGACCCCTACTGCTGTGAAAAAGTGCCAGATGTTTTTGGGCCTGTTCGGGTACTGGAGAGCATTTGTACCCCATCTAACCCAGGTCATTCATCCCTTGTGTGCTTTGGCGAAAAAGGGAGCCCACTGAGACTGGACCCCAACCTTGGAACAAGTGTTCCAAGAAGCGAAGCATATTATTAAGTGTGCCCGGGACTTGAGTGCTCTGGATCCTGCCAGATCCTGTGAGTTAGATGTGCTATGACACAAGGAGGGTTTGGATGGGGTTTGTGGCAGTGATCGGAATGGCTACATCAACCCTTGGGTTTCAGGTCCCAACTATGGAAGGGAGCAGGGATACGGTACTTCTTGACTGAAAAGCAGCGGGCTGCAGTCTATACTGCCCTGTGGGACACAGAGGCTATAATAGGAACTGCCCCCATGACAGTAAGGACTATGTATCCATTTGCAGGGTGGGCACGTCTTGTAGTGGAATGGCTCAGATATCCACATTGGGTAAGTGGGGGGCTTATCTACAACAAAGAAGTGGTCTGTCCAGCACTGGTCTCTTATGGGCTGAGTTATAGGAAGTGCTGTCCTGTGACTTAAGCAGATGAAGATTCTGCTCCTGTCCCTATAGAAGAAATGGAAGTTAGCTCGTTCCACAAAGGGCAGGCACCTATTCCCTCAGAAGCATGGTACACTGATGGGCCCAGTAGGGGTCAGCCTGCTGTGTGGACTGCTATGGCAATTCAACCAGGAACAGACACAATGTGTTTTGACACTCACGTGGGACAGAGTAGCCAGTGGGCAGAACTCTGAGCCATGTGGCTTGTGGCTACTAATGAGGCACCACCCCTGACTATCTGCACATATAGTTGCACCCTATCATGTGCAACAGGGCGGTGTACGGGGGGCTAACATTCTGAATCTCTACATGGCATGCAAGCAAATACATAGTTATGCATAGACCATTACAGGGACAGGCCTTGTGGCAAGACCCTGAGGGCTGCAGCTGCCACCCCTATACTGGGAGGGGTGGGGGTGGATGAAATGCTTATGGACTGTCTTCTGGACTCTAAATGAGAGGAGTCAGAGGGAGGGGGGCCCAGCCCCAATGAAAGCCCTGTTCCACTGGACTACAGCTTCCATTCAGCTGCAGGTACAGACTAAGGATGCTTTGTTGAAACCAGGCCTGGGGAAATAGGGGAATATTCACTTGCTCACTCCTGAGGGCCTGGAGTGAGGGCAAACAGCCACCTGGATGTGTCCTTGGGAAATAAAAGCTCACACATGTGTTGGGTGGTTCTTGTTCAGGACAGTGGATGGAGAGAAACTTGCATGTAATGCCCTGGGTGATTGGGACATGGCCCCCAGTCTTGGGGGTTGCATGTCCAGGGCCAGTAGACTGCAGGGTGCTTTTTGTGACCTTTGTAATTTCCCTATGGCCCGTTGTGGGGATCTCTCCTGTTGTTGCAAGTAGATGCTGAACCTCCAGTTGAGGCACAAACAGTGTGGTATTCCTGCCCAGGAAAACCTCCTTTGCCAGTCACTATCCTGTCGGCTGACCAGAAGCTTGCTTTTATATTACCTGAGGGTCATGACCTGCCCTTACTGGTGCCTCTAACTCCCCTGTCTTTTCACTCCCAGAGTACAAAATAACACCTTAGTGGGCTGGGTTCATACCTATGCCTCAGTGGCTAATCAATCAGTGTGTTGGGTCTATACAGAACTCCCACTGAGCACCCATCCAGCCTCTCATGGCTCATTTCCCCTGCTTCCATCGCAAACTGGACATGGCTCCAGAACCAGAGGAATGGGTGACATCCCTTGTGGAATGTCATCTGGACTGACATCTATGCTGGGGCAGAGCAGTGGCATGACTGCCCCAACCGTTAAGTAGCTACTCCATATGGGATAGTTCCGGTGGCTCATAGCTGAAGCCATGGAGCTGGCTGGACCAGCTTCCCTTTGCATTGACAACCCCAAATGATAAGCCCAGGTGGGCTGCACTCTGACAGGTCTGTGTTAGACTCTTACTCTGGAGCATTTCTGGGAGGCATGGGAAGATGCATGGGCTGCAGCTCCCATGGGAGCTGTCTGGGTGTGTGGCTATCATGGGTGACCTCACCTGCCTGGGAATGGGACTGGTCCATGTATGTAGGGTTGGCCTTATTACCTGTGATTTGACTGTGTGCTGCTGTAGTCTATGCTGCTACTGCGACCGAGCTTGTGTTTTGGTTGCGTGTTGCTGTAACCTATACTGCTGTTGTGGTTTATGGGAGCAGGGCTCTGCCCTCCTTGCCAAGGGATCTTCATGGAAGATATCCTCACATAGATTGCATGGTAAGGAACCCAGAAGGGGTGTATTGTAGGATAAATTGAGGCAGTCTAGCTTCCTCACCTAGGTATCTGGGTGATTAAGAGAAGCAGTTTCCTATAACCCTGGGAATGGGCCTGATAAGTTGTGTTCTCGTAGCCTTGAGACTGGGTCCGATAAACTGTTCCCATTGCCTTTAGTGGGCTCGCATACACAGAATCTTGCTGTATTAACTAATAATCCTAGCTCTATGCTCGTTTTGTCTGTTTCCAGTATATTAAAGTTTAGGGGCTTCCTGCTAGAAGAGGAAGAAGAACAACTGCAAGGGTCACACTGTGGGCCATGCTGGGGGACAGGTGACGTACAGGTGACATGCAGTGTGACACACAGCTTGCAGCATGTGTGGATAACCCACTCTTGGATAAAGGCATATCAGACATCCCCACAGCTCTGTGAATATTCTTCTGTCTGCATGAATCCTATGAACCTGTCTGGCCTTGAAAGTTCGCAATACAATGGTCAAACGGATTAAGACCAGGGAAGGGTGCTATTTGGGATTTGTAATAACAATTACATGAATATATTTATTCATGTATATATTCATATTCATGTACACATATATATTATACATGTATTCATATATATACATATTCATGTATATATATATGTATGTTCATGAATATATATATATATATATATATATATAATCTGAATAAAAAAGTAAAAAGTAAAAGACATGGGCAGTGAATTATTTGGAATATAAGTGAAGTGAAAGAAGAAAAATTAAAATGCATATTCCAGGGAGAAAAACAAGCAAACAAAAAACAAAACAAAAAATAAATAATTAAAAAGAAAAGAAGAAAAAGAAATAAAAAAAAAAAAAAGACACGCAAGTTCTAATCAAGAGCAAGATGAAATTTGTCTCAGCTGTTGATATTCACCTTCTGACTTCTTTCTGGATTTGTCTCTGGTTTTCTCTCAGCTCCAGGTCCCAGGTGGGTCATCCGACTTTTGGCAACACAACCTGCATCTCTTTCCCCTGCCTGTAGAAGGAGCTTCTGTTGGGTTTGAGAGGGTGAGGTCTGTGTGTCTCACCTGGGAGGCACTGTTCAGTCTTCTGGGAAAATTGTGGGTGTGTTCCCCCTGACTCTATACCTCCCATCTTAGTCTGTTCCAGTTTATTTTTAATAGTGTATGGTGTCTGCTTAAATAGCTGTCTGTTTCCCAGGGGACAGGGGGCAATCTGTGCAACGGTGTCAGTTCTCTCCTGCTTGGTATAGTCTGCAGTTCTGTTTGAGCTAAGTCTGGGTGGTGCCCTGAATCCTCCTTGTCGTACCCTTTCTTATCTTCCTGTTTTGATGGTTTCAGTGTAATAGGGCCTTAGGAACCAGTGTACTTTGTCTCCCTGTGGGGAGTTCAAAATGGGTCATTTTAGCCATTCGTCTTATTGTATTACTTTTTTTAGGGAAAAAAAAAGCCCCCTGCTGGTTGTTAAGCCTGTCCAGCTAGTTTTGTAGATCTTCCCAGCTCCTGCAGGCTGTGGGGGTTGGGCTCAGTTTTCCCTTCTGGTGGTTCCACCAATGAAGGGGGCTCAGTCTGGGCTGCAATAATCACAGGTGCCCAGTTTCCAGTCCACCACCCTCAGAACACTGTGTGATCTGCACTCTCTGAGTGCATCTCTGAGTGCACTCTCTGAATCGCATCTATGCAATTGTGCCAGGTTGGTGTCAATAAACACCTCGTTTTTCATCCCTTTGATCAATCTGCCAGGTGCACTGAGTGGGAACCACTAGTGCTCAAAATCCTCCCTTCCTGGTGGCCAGGCAGCCGCATGTGTGAGGTCCCTCCCCAGTACACCATAGTTCCCCTTTTGAAAAATGTCTATGTGGGCGCCACAGCTGCTTCAAGCCACTGTCTCTTTCCACACAACCCAATCCCCTGGCAAGTCAAGAATCTCTCTCAGTCACAGCCAGTCGCTGCTCAACTCTTCTCCCAGTTCAAAGTGTTGCCAGGATCCCCCATTCTCTGGCACTGTTTAGAGGCAGAATTAATGGCAGGTGCACCAGGTGAGCACCCTGGGCCCCAACTTCTGAAGGCATGTGTTTTTACTTTCCCTGTCTCTCTCTTTTTTTTAAGGGGCCCAATATTTTCATCTGAGCCCGATGCCTCAACCGACCTTAATCTGCCTCTGGCACTGTCCCAACCAGAGACCACTGCCCCAGCTTGGGTGTGCCACTAGCTGTGTGTGTGTGTGAGCTGTTTTACCCAGCCCTGGGAGAGCAGGGCGTCACTAGGTTGCTATCGCTGACCCAGCTCTCCTCTGATGTTGTCACCATGACTGCCGCGGTTTTAGGTGCCTTACCAAAGGACTTTCACCACCTGCATATAAAACCTCATTACCACCCATTTTGAAGTGTCCTCTGCACACTTTGTCTTCCAAACTTCAAGTCAGCTAAGATTTGGTTGGCTGTTTACTTTGTTTTTTGGAAGATCAGCTAAGTGTCCCAGTTGGGTGCATGAACAAGTGGGCTCAGCTCTTACCTACTCTGATGCCATCTTCCTCTTTTTCCTTCTTTAAATATAAGAAATAAGATAGAGTATTTTAAAATGCCCTTTATTTTCTCCCCATTTCTACTCCCTCCCACTGTTTGTCAACACAAACCACTATTTTGTGTTCTTGTAGACTCTAATTTCAATATTTTATGTAATATATAATTAAGGCAACTTAGAACAAACATTTGTAAGTTGGCTCAAGTGTCAGAGCTAACCTAGATGACAGAGTATGTTATTTGTAGGCTTGTAGATGAGGCTTGGGTCTTTGCTCCATGATCTTGTTTGAAGCTCATTCACTTCACACCAAAGTCTTCAATTCCCTGGAGATAACAAGAATAATAATGCAAACCTACCAAGGTGTGAGTGTGGAGTAAACAGTGGTTTCAATTATCCATGTGTCCTCCTCAAGTTTCTTGCAAGAACATCCTATGCACCAGGCAAGATGGTAGCTTTATTTTTGTCTACTTTCCAGAGAAAAGCTTGGTTTGCACTTGGTTCTGGCTCTGTATCCTTGTCTTGGTGTTAGTAGAGGCTGATAAATGGGAAGGAATTTTCTAAACACAGAAAAAAATTAAATAAACCTATCAAGAGAAAATAGTACAGTCAATTAAAGGTGTTGATCATCCTATTTGTTATGGAGAAATAGCAGATGGACTAGTGCACATAGCACTTACATGCCACAGATGATCACACAAAATGATAAATAATATTACTATAATTTACCATTTGTCTTTTTTTCACATAGTTAATAAATTGTGACAGTTTGCCCATTAAACAATTCATTCACCCACAGATGAAGCATACATCTTTGCATTTCACAGATTAAGTTGGGGTGTATGGGAGAATAAGACCAAAATGTGTAATACAATGATATATTTGATTGAACAGAAATACATACAAGTAAAAAGAAAGTATTCCCACCATTTTTCCAGAGCACTTGGAAAATATTTTTAATATGGTTATAAGAAACAATCTTTTAGTTTTCTTGTTAAAGGTTTTCAGGCTTCACCTCAGTCACATTTATAAGGTCAACCAAACTCTTTTTTTAATGTTTTATTTATTTGTCTGTTTTTATTGAATTTATCAAAGTGACATTTATTAATAAAATTATACAGAATTCAAGTGTATAATTCTCTAATACATCATTGTATATTGTATTATGTGTTTACCACCTGAAGTCAAGTCTCCTTCTATAACCATTTTTCTCCCATTACCCTCTTCTACCTACTCCACTCACCTTTTCCTCTGGTAACCACTGCACTGATGTCTGTGTCTATGATTTTTTTTTTTTTGCTTAGTCCTTTCACTATTTTTCACCCACCCCCCACCCCCTCCCCTCAGATAGCTGTCCGTCTGTTCTCTCTATGTATGAGCCTGTTTCTATTTTGTTGGTTAGTGTTTTGTTCATTAGATTCCACATATGAGTGAAATCATATGGTGCTTGTCTTTCTCTGACTGGCTTATTTCACTTAACACAATACTCCCCAGGTCCATCCATGATTACTTTTATTGTGACAGTGAACAAGCAATCTAAAATATGTAAAATGAATAGATTAATCTTATACTACACAAAGAAAAAATGAATTATGAATGTTTATAAGGCCACTATGCACATTGTTTTGGAAAGCAAGAAATGAGATGAAGGATCTGCTTATGAAAAAAATATGATAGAGAAAAGTTTCCAGGATATGACAGCAGAGAGATACTTTAGGGTGTGAAAGGAACTGGGAAGAGGGCTGGTCAGGTATAGCTGATGCCCAGTCCTGGTGAGGAGAGCAAACTAAGCTCAATGGTGATTCTGGTCTGAGTGCCTCTGGAACACAAGAAGATGAGGGGAGCCCTATACCAGTTATATATAGCTCAATGTTGCTTGTGCATTCACAAAGACTTGTCAAACCTGTAATATATGTCAACCACTGGAAGTAGAAGCTTCCCTTTATTTGGAAGAAACCACCCTTTAGTTACGTGATGTAAAATAAAGAGGTACTCCTTTGCCTATCTCTTATGAAAAAAATGGTGAAGTTATTTCTAATGCATATATTTTAGATTTGTTTAGTAAGATAAATCCTGGTGTGCACTAATTATGGGTCATAGTAGAGTGTGGTAAGTGCACAGGTTGTAGAAACACCAGGAAGAAATTCTATCACAGCTCCTCCACATCTTCACTGCTGCACTTGAAACTGTTTCCATTTTTTTGTCTTAAAATAAGGCTAATAACCACAGCTAATTCATAGAACTATTGTGAGGATTCATGAGTTAAGATTTATAAATGCTTAACATAGTCCCTGCAGGTGGTATATGCTCAGTAACTGTTGCTTGCTGCTGGATCGGAAGGGATATTTCCTTCCTCTTTTTGTGTTTAAACAGCAGAATACCCAAACTGGTGCCAGGTCTCTTAGAGATATATCTAATTTCCAGAAACCACCATAATGTATGGAGTTAGCAGAAATGTGGCCTTGCCGTCTGTTGGAGTGTAAGATATGCCAGCTACAAGTATAAAAAGGGCTAATTAATATTAAAATGGGTAAAGCTGAAAAGCAGAATCTTCACTTACAAAGAAAACTGTTATAGTTAAAGCAGTGACCAAATACAAATACACAAAACTCATTTTGAGAGGTAGGATCATCATGACAGCAAAAGTATCAATATATACTTCTCTGACACTGAAGAAAACGGACATGATCTTTTAAGCAGTAAATAAGGTTGTAGAATTCCCATTTCTACTAGCTACACTTCTATCACAGAGCTGTTTCAATGTCGCTTGGAAAAGATGCAATGCAGACACATTTTTAAACTTGGTTTCCATGACCAAAAATGCACATTTCCTTTTAATTTGTTCAAAGGTATCATCAACACAACCTGAATTTCTGTGCAGTTGGTATTGAATTTATTAATTAGCAAACATAAATGAATATGTGAGAAAAAATAATTTGCTATTCAGAAGGTATTTTGCCATTTTGGGCAAATATTCAAGGAGACATATAGTCCATTTCTAAACAAGAAGAAGGTAATATGTGACTTGGATAGATGTATTTTACTGATCTACTGTATTTCACTGGGTCTTACTTAATGCAATAAGAAGAAAGACTATCCTGACAGAAGTTTAGTAGTGTCCCATGAGAAGGAGATTTGTAGGATATTTGTAGAGTTTGGGGGTTTGGGATCAGGAAGTATAAGGCAGATCTTTCAAAAGAGGGAACTGATTGTTACTGCATTTCACTCATGAGATAATAGCTTAGGACTGGTACCAAAATGCGGTGAGGTCTTGAAGTCAGTCAGAGAAATAAACTGATGAATAGGTGAACTGATAAGCTAACCATTTGCCTTACAGAAATTGCCTTACAGAAATATCCTAAAGCAACAGCAAAGTTATTTATTTGCTTATACCCTCACCTTTCTGAGCAAGGATTTGCTTGAACAAATAGTTAAATTATATTCACTCAGGAGTCTTCAGTCTTCCTTCTTAATAGAGAAGCCCTGTGGACACAGGTCATCTTCCTTTTCCCCTGATACCAGGTCAAGTACTCTTACCCTTATACCAGACTTTGCCTTCTTCAATCTGCTTAAGATTATAACTCTGCTTTAACTTTAGTAAGCAAATCCATTTCTTTTCTTTCTACCTTCTTTTTCAACCTCTTATTTTGATTGCAAGTGCATAGTACTGCAGATAAAATTAAATAATAATTCAATGTTTCTCAAGCTGATTAAAGTCACATAAAACTTAAAACTTCTGGTTTATTTTATGACAGCATGAGGATGCCAGAATTCAAACACTTGTATTTGAAAAAATATATATAAAAGAAATTTTGGACTACAGTTTAGTAGCAATAAGCATTAGCAGGATAAAGATTTAAATAAAACTCATGGAAGAAAAAATTTTTAAATTAAGAAGATTAGTCCCCTTAACTTTTCCACGTTGAAAATCGAAGGAGAAAAATCTATCTTTGACTGTCTTTGGAGCACTGGGCAGGGTGTGTGCAACTGTGGGGGTTGGAACCTGCTGGGACAGAAAGACACACTGCTGGCCAGTTCAGTCTGTGTTGTTGCCTAATTGGAAGCGGAAGGGAATCACATTTGCATTCTAACAGGAAAGATTTTGACATAACTAGAAAGAAATACAAGAGCAGGGCATTAGTAGGTCTTTGTGAACACATGGTAAATAAACTTTTTTTTTTTTAATTGGGGAAATTCTGAGACCCCCTCATCATTGTGGGTGGGTAGACAACCTCTTTTGCCCTTCATTAGGCTGTTTTTTCTTTTAATTGCTGTTTATATTATCTTCCCAATTTTGGCAGGATAGGCCAGTTTATGCCTCAGTGACAAACACCCCCAAATTTTTGTGGCTTAACACACCAAACAAGCATTTCCTCTTCACAGGAATGCCCAGTACACATTGACCAGAGACTGCTCACCTTCATCACTAGGGGCAGAAATGGATGAGAGTTCCACTTTAACATACGCTTGTACAATTATGGTAGAAAAATGTCATGGAGAATTATACACTGGTTCTCTATAGTCCATCTAGAAGTAACACAGTCCACTTCTGTCCAAATTTTATTGGTCAAAGTCACATGGGGACACACAATGTCACAAGGTGAAGAAAACTCAATTCTACCACATTCCCTGAAAGAAGAGAATAAGAACATAGTATTTACCAATAGCCCTGAGCTTAACACAACCTCCAAAGATTATTTCAGGTTTGGGAAACAGACATTCATACATTCAAATCTCACCTCTAACATTGGTAGAAAACCTGAAACATACTGAGACAGAAAATTGGCCCCCATAGAAGCTTTTTGCACTACCCAACCATGGGTTAACTTAAAGGGGCCAAAGCAGTGAAGACATTCATTAGCATATCAGTGTTTCCTCACCTTTAATCAATGCTCAGTCCCTGCCTCTGTGTAATGTCTTATGACTAGGTCAGGCCTCATTTTCACTCTGTTTTCTTCACTTACTATTCACTTACTGCCATGTCACCAATACTTAGTGCATGGTCACTGTGCTATGTGCTAAATAAATAAATAAACAAACAAATAAATAAATACTTGCTAAATCAGTATTGCAGAACTCAGCACTTTAATTCTATGTTCCGTTAATAAATATAATTTTTGTTTTTCCAATTATACTATAATTTACTGAGAGGCATAAAATAGTTATTTTCCATGGAGATCCACGTAGCGCTGAGGCCAGGGATGGGCACACAGTCAAGGAATCAAATGCTTTGACAGTTCATTAACTGAAGAAAATAAAAATCCTGATGAATGTGAGCTGAGTTTCTCTTGGTGCCTCAAAAATAGATGCTGACACTCAGAGTGAACTGGAAAACTACTGAATAGAAATGCCATTTGGCTGGGCAGTCATTGATATTGTTAACAGGTCCATGTGTTAGAATTGGCCCAACAAGGGCACAAGATACATCCTCCCAGGCAACATGGGGGCTCCTCTGATCATGACTGCAGGTTGGGCTTCCACTGAGACAGTCTGACTGCTTTACTCAAGACGGAGCGTCCATGGCAAGAATTAATACTGTCCCTACAACTCTACTTCATGAAAACTGAGTGTAGCTGGGGGTTAAGTCCTGTTGCCAGATATGACCAATGGATGGTGCACTCTTGATGACAGACAATTAAGAGATTCCATACCTGCTTCTACAGTCCCAGTGGAGTTAACCTCAGTATAACAGGAATTTATACACAATGTGTGCTTATCTTGTATCTAGCCCTGTAGTCAAGAAAATGGGACATCATGGATCCAGAAAAAGAAGAAAACTACCCTTTGCTAAAGATATGATTATACAGTTGGACAGCGTATAATCAGAGAAGGAACTATATTCCCCTGTGGGATTAAGAATTAAATATTTTTTTAAGCTTTCTGACAAGAGATTCATAGACATCATTGTTTTTAACACTTGCAACCATTTTATGAGTAAATACTAAAAGCTCCATTTTCCAAATAATGAAACCAAACCTGATAGGATATGTGGCTTCCCCAAGGTCACACAGTTGATAGTGTCAAGATTTAAACCTCTGATTACATAGTGCTAACAGGGTACATGCCACCTTTCTAAACTGCTTCTCATTTATAATTCATTTAACCTTTCACAGTAACTCTATAATTAAGTACTAATATATCTGTTCTTTAAAAATAAGGAAATCAGTGCGCAGAGAGTTTCAGTTAGTAGCCCAAAGTCACACAACTAAGTGGAAGAGTAGGAATTTGAACTCAAAAGAGGAGAGCCCTTCTTGTTGCCTACTACATTATATTAAATTGTACTGGTAATGTTCATTTTCTTTCTCCAAACATGAAGTCAGGCCTTTGTTTGAGAGAATTATTGATTGATTTTATCCATCTCGTATCAAAGTAGAAGTTCCCAAACTCCTGGCAACCCTCTCTGGCCTTTGTTTTTGAAACATAAAAAGTGGTAGTTACAGCTGATCCCCTTAGACTTGAGGACACTTTGTGTATATTGTGCTAGAAAACACCAGGGAACACAGTGAAGGATGGAAAGAGTGAACATACCAAACTTTTCCTTCTGGGAGTCCAGGATATTAAGGCTTACATACAATCAAAGTTTATAGACGAGGGATAGATAGTTATATCAATATATAGATGTTGGATACATAATGGATAGATGGATAGATAGACAGACAGACAGATAGGTTTTTCTTTTAACTTCTGACCAAACTAGAAAGTCATTGTGAGTGTAGGGGAAAATTCCCCAAGTGAACGTATTAACTATTTTGATCCTAACTTAGCATCCAGGAAAGATGGTGGAAGTTCAAAATACTAGCAAGGGTACAAGTGCTAGCAAGGATGAGGAGAAGAGGGGTCCCTCTCACACTATCTATGAGAATGCAGACCGGTGCAGCCATGGTGGAAAGCATACGGAATTTCCTCAAAAAACTAAAAATGGAACTACCTTATGACTCAGTGATTCCACTTCTGGGAATTTATCTTAAGAGACCTGAAACACTAATTTGAAAGTATATATGCACCCCTATGTTCATTGTAATGTTATTCACAATAGCCAAGATTTGTAAGCAGCCCAAGTACTCATCAGAAGATGAGTGATTAAAAAAAAAAAAAAAGAGCTGTGGCACATTTACACAATGAACTACTACTCAGTCATTAAAAAAAAAAAAAGGGAAATCTTACCCTTTGAAATAGCATGGATGGGCATGAAAAGTTTTATGCTAAGTGAAATAAGCCAACCAGAGAAAGACAAATCCCATATGATATTACATATATGTGTAATCTAAGGAACAAAATGAACTGACAATAAAACGGAAACAGAGGCATAGACACAGACTGACAGCTGTCAGATGGGGGCTGGGTGGCAGGGGTGAAAATATTGAGTTAAAAAGAAAAAAAGAAAAAGAAAACTCATGGACACGGACAACAGTGTGGTGATTGCTGGGCAGAAGAGAGGATGGAAGGAGGTAGAGGAGGGTATGGATCATAAGTGGTGATGGATGGAAACTTGACTCTGGGTGGTGAACTCACAATACAGTGTACAGATGATGTATTTTGGAATTGTGGACCTGAAACTTGTATAATTTTGTGAACCAGTGCCCCCCTAATAAATTCAATAAAAAGAAAAAGTTCAAACCAAGCATAACTTCTACTTGATAATAATGATAAAAAGACTAAACGGTAGAAAACCTGTGCACAAGGAAAAACTCACTTTGTCTCATTAATAATTTCCCTATACAAGTTCAACACAAGTGTAACAGTGCTATCAACTTCAAGGAATAGTGGACAATCTATATATTATATCTGACTATTGTGGATATTAGACCAGAAGAACTTAAACAAATGTTCTGAAAATTGGCAGCCCCTAGAGTTATAAAATGATTCTCAAGAGAGTAAGAGTTCTCCAAAACAAAAATATATTTTATTTCTTATCTACTTTGACAAAAAGGATCTTTGAGTAAGATTTTATTAGACTTAGAATACATAATGTAATGAAAGTTTCTTTGACCCAAGTAAAGTAAACCCATTCCTCTGTGTATACATAAACATAAAAAAGTTTTGAATTTAAATATCTGGTACTGTATGAGCTTGAATGCCTAGAAACTGTTTCTTTTTTCTCCAGTTCTCACTCTCTCACACACACACATGCACACACAATGAAAGAAAAGATTAATGGGGAGAAAATAGCAAAGCTAAAAAATGTTGGTGGCAGATGTAAAAATGAACACCAACAGTTTTCTAAGTAATGGAGTCAAGTGCTTAATTTAACAGGAGCCTGTTGTGTATCTAATTTTTCTGTGAAGATTTTCATAAAGAACTGATAATCACTTTTGCAAAGAATACTGATGAGGTGTACTTGCATGGTTGAAAGGGAGGAAAATGAACATGTGCATTTAAAATTTTTATCATTACAATTTTAGCGAACATAGGAGGATGGCTGTAGTTTCATACCTGCTTTAATGCAATTGGTTCCACTGAGGGGAGATGACAAGTCGAAATCTGATGAGTAAAGATGTGCAGATTGTTTCTCCAGTAATTGGATTTAAGCAACAATAACACTGGATATTGTCAAATCCTTTACAGCTTTTTGAAAATGCCTCCTTCCTTCTTTCTGGAAAAAAAAAATGTATACATTATACAACAACATGACCTTATCCAACAGTAAAGAAAAAAATTAAAAATTATTTCACCTAAGTGCATCTGCATTTGAATCAAGTATATTCAATGTCTACCTGCATAATTTCCTTCCCCTAACTTCCTCTTATTATAAAAGCACAGAATTTTAGAGCTAAATAGTGTATTTTAGGAGTTACTTTAGTGTAATATTTTATTTTAGAGATGAAGAAACAAAGGCCAAGAGAAATAAGGTTAACTTCTTAACTGGTTGTATAATAAATTGATGGCAGAAATTGGGTGAAGCTTAGAATGCCTGATTCTGCTTCTTTCCCCCTCAAAGAGAAAAGGGTCTTAGTTGTTGGGGCAGAGGAGAATAACAGAGGTTAAGTGAAGAGAGAGTGTTATGGTCTAAATATTTGTGTCCCCTAAATTTATTTGTTGAAATCCTGACCCCCAAATGTGATATTATTTGGATGATGGGCCTCTGCCTGGTGATTGTGTCATGAGGGTGAAGTCTCATGAATGAGATTGGTGCTTTTTCAAAAGATACCCCGTAGATCTCCCTAGCCCTTTCTGCCCTGTTATAATAAATGAGAACTCTGCAACCTGGAAAAGAGCCTACACCTGACCATGCTCTTAGATTTCCAGTCTTCAGAAATGTAATACATTTCTGTGTTTGTTAACCCCTCCAGTCTGTGGTGTTTTTCAATAGTACCTAAAATAGACTAATTAATATAGAGGTCCAACCATCCTGGGGAAATACAGAGCTCAAGGAGCATGACAGTTGATTAAAGGTTATTGGCCATTATAAGCAGACCCTGATGATCTTTCTATCAGTTCTCTTTTGCTCAAAAGAGGAGAAAATCATGTAAAAATATCTTGAGCTAAAGGACCTATTTACATTCTTATGTAACAAAGAACACTGGATTTAGAGGTAATTTCAAGTGCACTGGCACTTAGTTGCCCAAATGACCATGAATGCTTTCTCTTGATACTCTCTTTCTTAGTTCTCAGTATTGGTCCAATTTCCTCCTACATACTATGTCTTTCCTGTGGTGAAGAAGAAGGCCACCCATATCAATATCCTCTCAGTTCAGCAAACTTAGTTGAAAAAGAAAACCTCTCTTCCCATGTTCAATGTTAATTACAGGGCAGAACATTAATTTGTCCTGCTTAGGTCGTGTACCAATGTTGGATTTAAGAAATGTGTTAGTATGATTAACCAGATTTTACCCACATTTTAATCTTATACTTGGGTGCTTCAGAGGATTTTGATGTTTCACTGAACAACTGAGAGCATAGACTAAGGTAAGAGTATCTTAAATACACTAGAGTATGCAATAAAACAAAGAGAAAAGAAATTTGCAAATTCTGGTCAAGACAACAGTGTAGACAGACATAGCTCACCTCTTCACACAACCACATTGACATTATAACTAAAGTATAGAACAACCACCCCTCAGAACCTTCAGAAATTGAATTGAATGGGAGTCTAACAACTACAGAATTAAAGAAACCACATCCATGCAGATTGGTAGGAGGCACACAGATGCTGAACAGGCTGGTGCCTCACCCATGTGTGGTAGATGAACATTTGGGAGGGATATCTTAGGAGTGAGAAGTCCTAGCTCCGCAACAGATCCCCAGCCCAGGGTTCCATTGTGAGGAAGATAAGTCCCCACAACTTCTGGCTATAAAAAACAGTGGGGACTGAGTCAGTGGAAGACACTTCTGGGGCCCCAAGTAAGTCCTCCTAAAGAACCCATACATGGACTCACCAACTCAGATTTACTCCATCTGAGCTCCAACACTGGGATAGCAGCTTGAAAGGTATCAGTGGCATGCAGGGAAAACTGAAGTGTCTGGCATCAAAGTGAGCAGAAGCCATTGTCGCTTTTGTAAACCCTTCCCCAACAGAGCAAGCAAGTTGGTGCCATATCTGAGACTCCATCAAGTTGGCTAACGCTGTTTGATGTGACTTAGAAATCCCCAGAGACTCTGCCTCACCCAACTTATGGGCCATCCCAAGCTACTTTTCCATATGAATGGCTGGTCTTGGCTCATGTTTCACAACTTCCTAAATCCTCTCTATAAAGTGACAGCTGGCTTCAGTGAGCCACAGGTCAGACACTAACAATAGCCAGCCTAGATTTATATCTTGACTTCACCTGGAATCTCCATGCCCAGCACAAGTAGCAGCCATCTCACATTGCTTTATAGTGTGGGTGGGGTGTCCCTAAGCAAAACACTGATGGGGGCTGACCTTGGCCTGCACCACCTTGGAAACTCCAGGGTTAGCATATCCAGTGGACAACTACAGACCACATAGGAGCATCACCATTCTTCCCCTGCACAGCTAATCCTCCATGGAGGGTGGAGGTTAGTAGTAAGGGGTCACAGCCAATTCTTGCAGCTTATTGGCCTGGGTAAATCCCTCCCATTGATCTGCCAATAGCAACTATGGCTCAACTGCAAGAGGAGGGTGTACTCAGTCCACATGAAGGGTGTACCTCAAATAGAAAGCTTGTGGGTGATAGGGGAGGCTGTGCCACTGGAAACTACAGGACACTGAATACAGTAGGCCACACTACCAAGTCACGAGTCATAGCTTCTCTCTCTAATACATAGAATCAAACACAAGGAGTCTGTCAAAATGAGGAGACAAAGAAGCATGCTCCAAAAGAAAGAACATATCAAAATCAAGAAAAAGAGCTAAATGAAATGGAGATAAGCAATTTCTCAGATGACGAGTTCAAAACATTGGTTATAAGGATGTTCAGGGAACTTAGTGAGACCTCAACAACATTAATAAGGTCCAGCCAGGGAAGAAGAATACACTGATTGAAATAAAAAACAATTTACATGGAAACAACGGGAGAGTGGAGGAAGCCAAAAATCAAATCAATGGTTTGGAACATAAGGACGGGAAAAAAAAAAAAGTCCAAACAACGAGAAGAAAAAAGAGTCCAAAAAATTGTGGATAGTATCAGCAGCCTCTAGTACAACTTCAAGAGGTCCAACATTCTCATAACAGGGGTTCCAGAAGGAGAAGAGAAAGAGAAAGGAATTGGAAATCTATTTAAAGAAAAAATAATAAAAGAAAACTTCCTCAATTTGATGAAGGAAATAGACATGCAAGTCCTGGGAGCAGAGAGAATCCCAAACAAGATGGGTGCAAACATCCCCACTCCAAGACATATCATAGTTAAAATGCCAAAAGTTAAAGAGAAAGAGGAGATCTTAAAAGCATCTAGAAAAAAGAAGTTACCTACAGGAAAATTCCCATAAGACTGAGAGCTGATTTCTCAAAGAAACAGGTTCAGAGGGATTGGCAAGAAATATTCAAAGTCATGAAAAGCAGGGAACTATAGCCAAGGCTGTTGTACCCAGCAAAGTTATCATTTAGAATTGAAGGGCAGATAAAGAGCTTCCCAGACAAGAGAAAACTAAAGTTCATCACCAAACCATTATTATATGAAATGTTAAAGGGACTTTCACCAAACCATTTTTATATGAAATGTAAAGGGATATATTTATTTAACAAAAAAGAATAGATCAAAACTATGAACAATAAAATGGCAAATAAAAATACATGCCTATCAACAATTGAATCTAAAAAACAAACTAAGCAAACAAGAAGAACAGAGAAAGAATCATAGATTTGGAGAGCCTTTTGGTGGTTGCCAGATGTGATGGGGCTGTAGGCGAATAGGTGAAGATGTGAAGGGATTAAGAAGTACAAACATGTAGTTACAGAATAGTCATTGGTAAATAAAATACAGTATAGGAAATTGAGTAGCCAAAGAACTTATACATATATAAGTTCTTTGTCCATTGTTCATGGACATGAACAATGTTGTGATGATTGCCTGAGGGAGTAGGGGGTACTAGGTGGAGGAGGTAAATGGGTAAAAACAAGGACAACTGTAATAGCATAATCAATAAAGTACAACTAAGAAAAGAAAAGGATCTCACTAAAAATAAAAACAATAGCTTCTCCTCACACATTAAATTTCACCTATTTACAAGTATCATGTACAAATAAAAATCATGCACAGAACTTTCCAAACAGTTATAGACTGATGTCACCTCCAGATGTTATATTGTCATGTCATGTCATGAATCCATTGGTGCTGCAATTCAAGGGATATTCATTCTGCTTATTGAAATTATATTTCAATATCTTTTGGTCTAGGGGTGGAATAAGTTTTCAATTTTATCATCCAAAGCATATCAATTTAAAAAGAAAGGGAAAATAATATAATCCAAATACTCTCATTTAGAAAGTACTGAAAGGGAATAACATCGAGAGGTTCTTTAACCATAATGCATATTATATATTCCAGACAAAATGTGTAATATCTCCCTGTACTAGTAGGGGAATGAGGTTCTTGGTTAATCAATCTGCCTGCTCCACTTCTATTCTCTGTTACCTTTTCCTTCATGGGCATGCCTGACTGAGGTATTAAGAGAATTTCATTTTTGAGGTTCTATCACTTTAGGATCCCACTTCCAATAGGTATCATGTTAGGGATTTTGGGGTTGCCTTAGACATTAAGAAAGCATCATCATTTGATAAGATTGTGTTTCTCTGAAAATACAGCTACTTCAAAATTCCTGTCAGCTTTTAGGCTAGCAGATTCTTAGGAACTCTGATTAGTAAGCAACGGTGGTACAATTTTGAAAACGTAATTGATAAATATGGATCACAGTCTAGTAGATTGTTTCTAATAGTGATAGACCTCGGTGCTAGGCTGCAGTGGATGTCCATGGGCAGTCCTAAGAAGCCCTGTCTGGGACTAAAACCTTCATTTATGTTCCAGGAGTTTTAACAGTCAATGACTTTCCATTGCATCCCCCTCTGAATTTTCCCTCAACTGCACAGTGCTGCCTTACATAAGTTTGACCCCTTTTCTGGTTTAGCACACACACACATCCATTAAGTGGTCAATGCAGAGGCATAAATGCATGACTTCCTTGTTCAACCCCAAATAACTCTGAATCGCAAACTCAGTTTCATAATTTCAGATGGGGTTGGCTGAAATATTTATCGTTACTGTATCACTCTGTTGCATGTTCACTATTCAGTCCTGCTTCCTTTATTCCCCCAGAGGTGTTGATTCTGAATACTCCTCCTTCCCCAACAAACATCCTGCTTTCATGTCTTCTCAGGGACTTCTTCCTAGGGAACCCAACATACGAGAGGTAGCACCGCAACTGGCCCAAGAGAGAACACTCTAAATTTTGGAGATTTGGGAGCTTAAGTAGTTCACCTTCATGCAGTCAAGCAATAAATACCCTGGAAATGGCGGTTGGTGGAGTGTGGATAGCCCTTGCCATGTTAGAGTGGCATAAATTGTTAAAAGAAGATTCAGCAGTGATAAACTGGGGTGATATACCAGGAAAAGGGGAAACATAGATATATGAAGTATATCAGATGATTATGAAGTATTTGAGAATTAGTAATTGTAAAGATTATGAGACTGCATGGATCTTGTTATGAGTAATAAATGCTTTAAAAATATAAGTATAATGAAAGGTTGAGATGAATAATTTCCAACCTGGTCAGACAGGGTCAACATCTGATATCACCACAGGTGGATCCAAAAGAAAAAACAGTAGTAAATACTGCAGACTACTGAGACAAAATCCACTGTGGTCATCTCAATGGTTTGAGGTATTTTCCATATCACATAAGCTTTTAACATTCATTTCTTGTCCGTCAAGTTGGTGCATATTAAGTGACTGGGTTTTATACTACAGTTTATTTTTCTCCTTTCATATAATAGTCTTAATAACTTTACAGCCTAATTAATACAGGTTCATTTGCTGTTGATAGTGGGATTACAGGGGGTAGTTATTTTTGTAGTCATGGATTTCTTTCCTGGACTTTGTGGTTTTTCTCTGGAAGCCAAATAATGGAAAGACAAAGAAACAACCCACAATCAAAAGGAAAGAAGGGATCCTCAGAGAGACTACTAAATGAAACACAGGCAAGTTAACTATCAGATATTGAGTTCAAAACAATTGTTATAAGGAATCTCAATGAACTCAATGAGCTCAGTGAGGATTACCAAAACTACAGGGAAACTATGAGGAACTTACAGCAAACTATGTCTGCATGAAAAAGGACAAAGAAACTGTTAACAAGAACCAACAGGAAATGGAGAATGCAATTTCTGAATTGAAGAACGCAGTAGAAGGAACCAAAAGCAGGTTTGATGATGCAGAGGATCGAATCAGCAAGCTGGAGGACATGGCAGAAAGGAACCCCAAGAAAGAACATGAAAATGAAAAAAGGCTCAAAAAGAATGAAGAGGTGTTAAGGGAAATTCAGGACAATACGAAACATAATGGTATCAGTATAATAGAAATACCGGAAGGTGAAGAATAGGAGCAAGGGACAGGAAAACTGTTGGAAAAAGTAATAATGGAAAACTGCCCTATTTTGAGGAAAGAAAAAGTCACACAAGTCCAGGAAGCACAAATAGACCCAATCAAGGGGAACCCAAAGAGGCCCATTCCAGGTCACATCATAATTAAAATGTCAGATATCAAGAACAAACAGAGAACTTTAAAGGTAGCAAGTGAGAAACAGGCAGTAGCATACAAGGAAGTTCCAATAAGGCAATCTGCTAACTTCTCCACAGAAAGCCAGAAAGAAAGGGCAAGAAATATTCCAAGTAATGAAAAGCAAAGGCCAGCAACCAAGACTATTCTACACAGCAAGGCACCCAATTAAAACAGAAAGCAAAATAAGGAGTTTCCAGGCAAAAAAAAGGCTAAAAGAATATACCCTTACCAAACCAGCATTGCAAGTTAATGTAAAGGGAGTGCTCTAAGAGGATGAAGAAAAAGAGTGAGAGAGATAGGAACACAAGTACAAAGGGGAAAAATGAATAAGTACCTATCAATAATAACTTTAAATGTAAAAGGATTAAATTCTCCAATTAAGACATAGAGTAACTGAATGGATAAGAAAACAACACCTAAACATATGCAACCTACAAGAGACCCACCTCAGAACAATAGACCTATGCAGACTAAAATTAAAGGGTTGGAAAAAAGTATTTCAAGAAAATGGGCAAGGAAAAAAAGTTGGGGTAGCAATACTTTTATCAGGCAAAATAGACTTCAAAACAAAGACCATGAAAAGAGACACAGAAGGACATTTCATAATACTCATGAGAATAATCCATCAAGAAGGCATAAACATTGTAAACCTATATACACCCACAAAGAAGCACCCAAATGTATAAGGAAAATCCTGGAGGACTTCAAGAAAGATATAGAAAGCAACACATTGATACTAGGGGATTTTAACAACTCACTGTCAATGATGGATAGATCATCCAAACAAAATATCAAAAATGAAAATGAGGTCAAAAAAGAAATTAAAAAGTTTCTGGAAACAAATGAAAATGAACACACAACAGTAAAAAAGCAATAGGACTCAGCAAATGCAGACCTGAGAGGAAACTTCATAGCAATACTGGCTTACCTAAAAAATATAGAAACATTTCAAATAAACATCCTAACACTACATGTACAAAAACTGGAGAAACAAGAACAAACAAAACCCAGAGCTAGCAGAAGGAAAGAAATAACCAAGATTGGAGTAGAACTGTATGACATAGAGGCTAAGAGAACAGCTCAAAGGATCAAAATTCCAGGAGCTGGTTCTTTGAAAAGATCAATAAAATTGACAAGTGTTTAAGCAGACCCATCAAGCAAAAAAGGGAGAGGATTCAAATAAATAAAATCAGAAATGAAAGAGGAGAAATTACAACTGATACCACAGAAATACAAAACATTGTAAGAAGTTACTATGAACAACTGTGTGCCAAGAAATTAGAAATCTAGGTGAAATGGGCAAATTTCTAGAAAAATATCATCTTACAAAACTGTATGAAGAAGATGCAGACAGCCTGAACAGACTGATAATGTTTGGTACAATTGAAGTAGTAATCAAAAACCCCAGACACACAAAAGCCCTGGGCCAGATGGAGTCACAGGAGAAATTTATAAAACATTTCAGGAAGACCTAACCCCTGTCTTTCTCAGACTATTCCAAAAAAAAATCCAAGAAGAAGGAATTCCCACACTCTTTCCATGAGACCAGTATCAAGCTAATCCCAAAACCAGAAATAGACACAGCAAAGAAAAACAAACAAACAAACAAACAAACAAAAAACCCTACAGGCCAATATCAATGGTAAACATTGATACTAAAATCCTCAACAAAATATTGGCAAACTGCATCTAACAATGCATTAAAAAGATCACACACCATGTTTAAGTGGGATTCATCCCAGGGATGCAGGGATGGTACAATATTTGCAAATCAATAATCGTAATACATCACATAAACCAAAGGAAAGACCAAAATCACATGATCATTTCAATAGATGCAGGAAAAGCATTTGATAAGATACAGCACCCATTTATGATAAACACACTCAGCAAAGTGCAAATAAAGGAGGCATACCTAAACATAATAAAGGCTATGTACAAGAAAACTACATCCAACATTATATTGAAGAGGCAAAAACTAAAAGATCCCATATTAAGATCGGAAAGAAAACAGGGTTGTCTGCTTTCACCACTTCTATTTAACATAATATTAGAAGTCCTAGCCAAGGCTATCAGACAAGAAAAATAAATAAAGGCATCCAAACTGGAAAAGAGGAATAAAACTGTCTTCATCTGCAGATGATACAGTGGTGTACAAAGAAAACCCTATAGGCTCCACCAAAAAAACCACTCCACTTAACAAGTGAATTGGTCAAAACAGGAGAATACAAAATCAATATTCAGAAATCTAAGGTATTTTTCCACACCTACAATGAAATATCAGAATCAGAAATCAGAAAAAAACATCCCATTTGTATTGCAACGAGAAAAATAAAGTACCTAGGAATAAACTTAACCAAGGAAGTCAAAGACCTGTACTCAGAAAACTACACAATACTGAACAAAGAAATTAAGGAAGACACAAATAAGTGGAAGCATATACTGTTTTTATGGATTGGAATAATTAACATCACCAAAATGTCCATATTTCCCAAAGCAATACATAGAATCAACATAATTTCTATTAAATACCAATAACATATTTCACAGATACAGAACAAATATTTCAAAAAATTATATGGAACTATATATGACCCTGAATAGCTGCAGAAATTTTGAGAGAGAAGAACAAAGTAGAAGAAGAAATTTTGAGAGAGAAGAACAAACCATATCTGACATTAAACTGTGTTATAAGGCCACTGTAATCAAAAGAGTTTGCTACTTGCCTAAGAACATACACATAGATCAATGGAGCAGAATAAAGAGCCCAGAAATAAACCCATGTCTCTATGGTCAATTAATATTTGACAAAGAGGGGCGGAAGCATAAAACGGAGTAAAAATAGTCTCTTCAACAAATGCTGTTGGCAGATCTAGATAGCTACATGCAAAACAATGAAATTCAACCACAACTTACAGCACAGACAAAAATAAACTCAAGATGGATAAAAGAGTTAAATATAAGTCATGACACCATAAATTTCCTAGAGGCAAACATAAACAGGAAAATCTCAGATATTTCAAGCAGCAATATTTTCACCAATATGTCCTCTGGGACAAGGGACATATGGGAAAGGATAAACAAATGGGGCTACATCACATTAAAAGCTTCTGCATGGTTAAAGAAAACATCAGCAAAATGAAAAGGAAACCAACTACATGGAAAAATATATTCACCAATGATACCTTGGACAAGGGTTTGATCTCTAAAATATATAAAGAACTCACACAACTTCACTCCAGGAGGACGAACAACCCAATCAAAAATGGGCAAAGGACCTGAGCACACACTTCTCCAAAGAAGGGTGTACATAGGACCCAGAGACATATGAAAGGATGCTCAGCATTACTAGCCATCAGAGAGATGCAAATTAAAACCACAATGAGATACCACTTCACACTAGCCACAATGGCTATCATAAACAAATCAACAAACCACAAGTTCTGGGGAGGATGTAGAGAAAAGGGACCTTAATGCACTGTTGATGGGAATGCAGACTGGTATATCCACTGTGGAAAACAGTTTGGAATTTCCTCAGAAAACTAAAAATGGAACCGCTTTTGGACCCAACAATTCCACTGCGGGGATTATACCCTAAGACTCCTGAAACACCAACTCAAAATAAGTTATGCACCCCAATGTTCATAGAAGCAGAATTTTCAATAGCCAAGAATTGGAAGCAACCTAAATGCCCAACAGTAAATGAGTGAATCAAAAAACTATGGTACATTTACACAATGGAATACTATGCAGCAGAAAGAAAAGAAGAGCTTCTACCCTTCATGACAGCATGGATTGGACTGGAGAGCATTATGCTCAGTGAAATAAGCCAGGTGGTGAAGACAGATACCATACAATCTCACCTACAAGTGGAAACTAATCAACAAATTAAACAAATAATCAAACAAGCAAAATTTAACCAGCAATATTGAAATAAAAAACAAACTGACTGTAACCAGAGTTGAGGAGGAAGGGGATAACAGGGGGAAAGAATGGGAAAGGTCATCAAGGATCATGTATAAAGGACCCATCGACAAAGTCAAATGTAGAAGTACTGCAAGTGGGAGGTGTGGAGGGGTGAGGCTGGGGAAAGCAGTGGCGGGTAAATGTGACATTGGAATGATGGGTTGGGGTATATGGTGGAGGGGATAAATAGGAGAAAAAAATGAGACAACTGTAATAGCATAATCAATAAAACATACAAAAAAAAAGAAATAAAAGTACCTAGGAATAAACCTAATAAAGGAGGTAAAAGTCCTCTACTCAGATAACTACAGAACACTGAACAAAGAAATTAAAGAATTCAGAAATAAATGGAAGCATATTGTATGTTCATGGATTGGAACGAATAACATCATAAAAATATCCATATTACCAAAAGAAATTCGTAGATTCGGTGCAATGCCTATTAAAACACCAATGACATATTTCACAGATAAAGAAAAAACATTTTAAAAATTTACATGGAACCATATATTACCCTGAATACCCTCAGCAATTTTGAGAAAGAAGAACAAAGCAGGAGGGATCACAATACTTGATATCACACTGTATTATAAGGTCACTGCAACCAAAAGAGTGTGGTACTGGCATAAGAAGAGACACATAGATCAATGGAACAGAATAGAGAACCCAGAAATAAACCTATGTCTCTATGGTCAATTAATATTTAACAAAGGGGGCAGAAGCATAAAATGGAGTAAAAATAGCTTCTTCAACAAGTGGTGTCTGGAGATCTGGACAGCTACATGCAAAAAAAAAAGAAAAGAAAAAAAAGAAAAGAGAGAAAAAGAAAGAAAGAAGAAAGAAAGAAAGAAAGAAAGAAAGAAAGAAAGAAAGAAAG